>UCOL01001334.1:0-38788 GCA_900474335.1 Ormyrus nitidulus
AGTATTTTCTCACAAACCACTTTCCTCCTTTCCCCCGTAACAACTTTATAGCAACGCCGCGGAAAAACGCTTTTCCCGCCTACAAGCGCCTCTCCCATCCCTTAAATCCGAAAACCGAAACCGTCCGTTCGGCCCGCTGCCGCGTTAATTCCCCGCAGTAAACTGCGGCAGCCGGTGAAGGAAAAAAATATCCCCTCGCCTACAAAAAGGGAGAGGCAGCCGGGAGCAAGCACCTCTCTCTGCTCGACCCTCTCTAGGCAGGGACGAAATTTTTCAGCCGAAAACCCGGCAAATCGAAGCCCTTGCTCAAGGTTCCTTGGCTCCTCTCTCTCCCTCTTTCTGGCTGGGTTCGCTAGCCTACAAAGGACTCGGGGGCCTGTACGGCTGAGGGTCAAGCATTGCTAGTCGAGAGCGTCTAGGCGAATTCGCACGCAGGCGAGAATTCGCTAGAAGAGGATCCGGTTTAGTGCGTGCGAGGAAGATGATGCAGAGAGAGAGAGAGAGAGAGAGGGGGAGGGGAGGAGAGCGGATACGAAATATACGTTGGCCCGCCTGCTGTTGACCCTGAGAAATCCTCTCGCTCTCCTCTCTCCCTCGGCCGGGGCTCTATGATATAACGCGCGGCGCGCCGAGCGAAAGTTGCGCCGCGCGCCGGGAGGAGAACCTCCGAGCAAGTTTCTGCGCGATCCGGCGCTCCTTTCAGGGGCCCGCGCACTGGGAAGGCTAAAGCTCGCGCGAGCCGCCGCCGCCGCCGCCGCTGCTGCAAATAAAGATTCTTTTTCGACGCCACGGAGAACGGACGAGCGAGAACATTAATCTCTCTCTCTTTCTCCTGCGGCTGCTGCTGCTCCTGCCGCTGCCGCCGCTGGCCTACATTTTTTCTTTTACTAAGTGTACAGTTATGTTATGTAAATTTTCTATAGTTTTCTGAGAGGCTAACCGGTGGAACACACTGTGGTGCTGATCCGCGGAGGAGACGAAAGCCGGTTGGAGCTGCTTTTTGCGGAGGTGTTTGCTGAGATTTTCGGGGAAACGTATAATTGGCAATTTTTCGCATAATCAGGATTACTTGGATGTTCTGGATGAAATTTCCATTGAGTATTTCCGATCTTATTTGCAGTGCCGTTTAAACTGCCAAGTTAAAAATCTTGCAAATTGTTTCTACGTAATACAGGAAAATGTAACGACAAGGCAGATACCGAAAGTAAACAATAAAAATTCTCAATGTGCATAAGATTACCTAAAAATTTCGTCATCGAATGCGTTAACATTAATTAGACAGCTTTAAGCGAATGTCCCGCGCGTTCATTAATTTTACGCTCGCATGCATAAACATATTCGCGCATTCAATTTCCTATATACGTTCGCTTCCAATCGCGAAATCGCCGAATTTTACAGCCGAGACGAGAAGCGGACACTGCAGCCCCTCCCCAATTAAAACTAGTTTTCGGGAAAAATAGCCGCCTAATTAAAAGCGGCAAAAACCGGCGGCCCTCGTGATTTTTCACGCTTCCGTGACGTAGGATTTGATTGTTTTTTTTTCTCTCTCTCTCTCTTCACTTCTGCTTCTTGCCGAGCAGCGGAGAGCAGTGCGGATAATCGCCTTTCTTGGAGGACACCGAGGTGGGGAGGCAGGTTTTTTTTTTCATCGGCATTCTGCCGAGGCAGCGGGGCCCTAGAATTTCCGACAGGAAGTGCGAATAATTTAACGCGCACGACTATAATCTACATGCGCTAGTAATGAAATTTCGCTATCTAAGATCTCGAGATATATATATATATATATAATGATGGAAGTGTAATAAAGCGAGAAGCGAAGCGCGCGCGCGAGCTGCTCCACGCTGATCATTAAGTGAGTTTCAAAGGGGAATTCAGCGAATTCCGAGTCTGGAAGTGATTTTTAATTGAATCCTCGGCGGGTAAGTCGGAGAGGATAACAATGTCTGGGCGGGAAAAGAAGCGAGGGATTCGCGCGCTGATAAAAATGTCATTATGCATTACCGAACCCTATGGAAATTACTTTGTCATTATATCTTTTTAAAATATTTCTTTGGATATATAACCAAGGCGAATATTGTCATCGTAATTAATTGAAGAGCTTCTTTACTCGCCGCAAGAAATGTTTTAAAGCTAATATTTATTAATTTAAGGCAAATTATTAAAACTATGTTGATGAATAGCATTGAAATATTGAATTCACCGCGGATAATGATGACATATTGTTTGTTTCCTCGTATCGTATCGTAAACTTACGTATCGAAGAGAAGAGTAACCGCACTGATAACTTACCTGCAACCGAAAGAAATGAAAAATTAGGACAATTCTGTTTATTAAAAATTGAATTAATTAACTTAAAAACTAGATTTACTACATTAACAGTCTATATCCACCATATAAAGTAACCCTAAAACCTAAAACCGCTTTTACTACAAGCGATACACCCAAATCCCGATCCAGGGATCTCCCTGCCCAGTTATCTTATCCAAAGATCAACGGCCCAGGCTTCGATCTACATTTGACATAAATTAACCCCGCTCCCAGCCGCTTCTTTCCGTATAAATTTACGAGTCGGTTCGCCGCTTTATTTAGTTAACCCACATCGAGACTCGCGCTCGGCCCCGTTATCAGGCCGCGCGAAGCCTTCGAAAAGGAGAGAGCAAAAAAAAGGAAAAAAGAAAAAAAAAGCGCAGACGAAGTATCGAGCCGCGCGGAATGAATCGAGAGATCCGACGTGACGTCTGCTTCGCCGGATGACGCAATGGCCCCGAGTATCGAGCGGCCGAGAGGCACCGCCAAACGCCAAGCGCGCGGCGCGGCCGAGGCGGCTATTGATCGCGAATTTCATTGCTTTCGCGCGCGCGGGCCGACTTTGTGTTTTATTCCGCTCTCGCGGGGAGAGAGAGAGAGGCTGCCCGCTTTTCCGCGCGGGACAAGTTTCATTTGGCGCGAGGCGAGGCTTTGGAAATATGACCGACGGGGTGCGCCGACTGCCGTTGGGTGGGAAAGCTTTGCTTTTGATAATGCGATTGTATTTCTTTTTTGACAGCAATTTATTGATAGAAAAACTGTTGAATGAAATTTGAACACTCTTTTTTTAAACAGTTTAACTGGGTTAAAGTTTAATTGAGCTAATAAATTATGCGGCAACTGTGAGGTATAAAGCACGAAAAACGCCGACAAAGTTGCGAGTCTTATTTAAAGCCACAGCATAAATAAGTAAATTGTTTCGCTAAAAAGTTTAGCAAATTGCTCCCGCAATCTTTTAAACTTTCCGTTTAATTGAACAAAATAGTTTCGAAGTAAACTTTCAATTTTCTATTTAATTAAAAGTGTATATTAAAGTACAAAGATCGCCGTCACGATTTCATATAAATTTTAGGAATTTCTCTCCTCGGAAACAAGAGTTACGGCTCCCTTCGCCTATACATTTTATCTATATTAAGATCTTCGCAAAGTTCAAAAGCAGATTAAATTCTTTTCACATTTGATCCACTTTTCCCGCCTATTCCTCGCCGGATTAAAAGTAACCGATTTAGAGAACAAAAAAGCGAAAACCACCGCAATATAATATATTTACCGAAAAAATCTTCTTTTTTCCGCAAAAATATATCAGTCTCCGCACTTTTGGCCAAAGAGCCTTCCAGCTCTCTTATCAGCGAGAGAGAGCGCCACCAGCCGGAGATTTCGAAAGTCTATTTACAACATGTGCGAATTACACTAATTCAAGGAAAGCGATATCAGCCGGTGGCTTCGTGCGCACAACATTCGGCATTGGCCGTCGTCTCTCTCTCTCGAGCCGTTTACGATCCGGCTAGACTCCGTTCCGGGAATGACACGGAGGCTCCGACTCTCCCAATTCCCTGGTTCTAAGGCCCTTCATTACCCTCCTGGCAATTACCACCGCCGGCAAACCGAAACACGAAAAGAGTTCTCTTCGAAAAAAATCGCTGCAGATTTCTTTCTCGAAATTCCGCCCGAATACTCGGCTAATTGCTCGCGGCTGTGATAAGGGCGCTCTCTCTCTCTCTTTCTCGCTTTTTCGAAGAAGCGCATATTTTTAGAGGCCGCCGGAGAGTGTCAGTTTTTGATATATACATTCGCGCGCCGCGGGATCAAAAGGACGATCCCCGCGGAATTTTAAAGGAAAATTCTTCTCTCCCCGGCCGCTGTTATTCTTGGAGGCGCGAGAGAGCATTTTTCAGTTGGCGTTTCGTTAAAAACAATCGAAAAAGGCGGAAAAAAAGAGACCGACCGGCTCTCGCGATCAATAAATGCAGGCGGGAGAGATATGCTAAGAGGCGCGTTTAGACGCGCCTATTTTTAGCGCGAAACGGCTCGGCAATTAATTCTATTTCCAAGATTTTTTTCGCTCCCTCCGACGCAACGCGCTGCCAATGGAACTCGTCGACTGGTGTGTGCCGTAATTTATGTAACGACCGGCATATGGAATTCAAACATCGCTCTCTCGGCTCTCCTCGCGTGCATTGCACAACCGGGAGAGCTCATTGATTGTTAGGTAACATTTACTAAGTAGGTGTTTATAACTTAATCAGAGTAACTTCAATCAATCAAAGTCGTTTGCACTGCCCGAGAGAGAGGCTCATATAACGCGCATTACGACTATCGAACGCTACGTACTCTCATTAATAATCAGCTCGAATGTTTAAGCGACTAATTACCCGTCGGTGATGCCTGCGAATTAATTTCTTGCCCAAAGAAACTATTGTAAAACAAATGAGCCCCGCGACCGACGCACTTCTACTTTCCGGAGGCAGCAGCTGCCTCATTTTTCCAGGCGCATGCAATATAATAATTGAGAATTTTTGCGCGCCGCTCGCCGCAGTTGCTAACCTGATTCGAACTTTAGTCCGCGATAATGCGAGAGAGAGAGAGAGAGAGAGAGAAGCGACGCGAAACTATTTTAAAAAACGACGTTATCTCTTTTTCGGACGGTCTCTCCTCGTTTGATAAGGAGCGAGACTTCAGCCTTTGTGACGTAACTCTCTCTCTCTCTCTCTCTCTCGGATCGGTCAATTATTAAATTGACCGGTAAATTATGCGCGCGAGCGTACATTACTCAACGCTCTTACTTTCTTTACCGCGAATTCGAAATAAACCGCCGGGCTCGATAAAGATTCGCATTAAATTTCTATAAATATATTCCCCCGGGGAAGATAATAATTATTGCTCGCCGATTAATGGCCAGCGTTAAACTAAAAAGTATAAACGATCCCCGTATATAACGCGAAAGCATCGAAGTAAATTCAATCGCGGGAGGGATAAGCCAGTGGTGAAAACGAATGAAACGGAGGCGTGTGTTAGCCTATACCGTCCCCGACGACGTGTATAATAAATTAATTAATCCACATAACGTCCCGAGCTGTCGGACGCAAGAAAATTGCACGAAATGTTATATTCGTTATGTAAAACAGACGCGATAACAGGCGGAACTTATGTTTACACTCTGCAATAATGTCTACGTGTACCTCTTTAATTCCAACTCTTTCTCGCATCTGCCCCCCCCCCCCCCTTTTTCGGGTCTGATCTATTATCTGGTCAGTTTTACTGCTCCGCGCTCCGCAAAAATCGTTTTGGTACGCAGAAAAGACTGTAAAACGGGATGAGTTACAGCGCAGTTAACTCTTGCACCTGCCGCCTAGAACTGCGTTTAGAACGCCGAAATTAGAAATGCAGAATGCAGATTATCGCGCGCTTCTAATCTGCGCGCGAACTTTCGGCAAATTAACGAAGGGCCTCGGTTCGCGAGGCGAAAAAGCGCGGCGAGCGCGTAAATTATAAGCTGATTTTCAAGAGTCGGCCCGCAATCAATTTGGCGATTAAAGCGTCGGGGGCGCCGCGCGCTTATTAAAGGCAAACATTTTGGCAAATAAATATTTGACGACGCCCAGCTTTAAACGGGAAGGAGGGGGCTTTACCCGAATTTCGTAATTAATCCTTTGCTCTCGAGGTGAAGCCTCTTTAATCGGCAAAAGTAAAAGTCCTGGAAAAACATTTTTAGCGACTATCTCTCTCTCTCTCGAGAAGGTAAACAGCGCGAAAACTACATATAAACGGCTGCGTCAATATTCAGCGGTTAATCAAGCGACTCCGCCGACGCTCTCTCCGCTATAAGTAACCCCATTAACCGGGGGGTGGCTCTTTATTCGACTTTATCAAATATGAGCAGGACTTACAAGTTGGGGCAACGATTCGGGTCAGTCCCGCGAGATAGAAATTCTACAAGATAAATACTGCACCTCCGAAGTGAGGAGGGTGAGAGGGGGATAAATAAAGTGAAGATGAATATTGAGCGCTAAAAGTAATGCATACTGCAGAGAGAGAGAGAGAGACTCGAACTGGGTCGCGCTTCAACTTCCCTGGAAGCTTTCATAAATAAAGCCCCCGCTTATTAAAGCCAGCCGGCATAATTCAATACCTGCCCCGCTATTGAATTCCGCCGGGGCGACTTTATATCGATATAACGCTCGCGCACATCGGCGCCCCAGGTATACGGGGAGGCGCCGAGAGCTTTGCTCAGCTTTCTCCGTAGGAGGAAAAACGTTGTGGTCGAGGTGCAGATATACGCGCCGCGTTCCGGGAAGCGATAAGGGCGCCGGATAGATAGAGAGTCGCACGACCCGATCACCTCCTTCTATAATTACTGTGTCACTGCCATTGTCTCTCTCTCTCTCTCTCGTCGTCGCTTCTTCTTCTTCTTCTTCTTCTGCTTCGGCGACTCTCGATTTTCGCTCGCGGGTCACGTGGTGTCGCGGCGCCGAGTATCCGCGTCTCTCGGAGCGGCGCGCGAGGTTCTTTCGAGACCTTTTTCTCTTTTTTTTTCGTGCGTAATTACCGGGGGGCCCTTTTATGCGGCTTCCGCGGAAATCGCTGCCTTATTAGCAGCTTTGTCGGGGGTAATGCCTGCTGCTTGGCGCGACAAAGGATTAATGAGACGGTTTCGAGGGGAAATCAACGGAGGAGGATTCAGCGGAACGGCTTGATATTTTTTCTTTCAAACAAAGTAGTGAGAGGAGCTGTTGTCGAGGTCGGCTACGGCTTTTAGCGGTGTGAAAACTGCGGCTTTTCTGCTGCTACTGGAAGTTTAAGGGGAAAAACAGTCGGGCAATTAGCTAATTATTAATATTTAGTGATTGTCATTGTAGTGCCGGTAATGGAGTCTAAAAGGTCTCTATTACTTGGTACGCGATGAGCTGCTGTCGACTAAATTTTATTCATTCATGCATTACATTTTATGCGAGTAATATTTGCATATTTCGATAAAAAATTTATAATTAATAGCTGCATTCAAATTTAATGTGTCCAACACAACGTGTCATATGCAAAAATATAAATGATTAGGATGTTTATTATCTGCTGTTTTTTTATTGCTTTTTTTTTTAAGTATCGAACAGAAAAGAGCAACTTATCACAAGACTGATAATTTCTGTAAAAAAATCTTTTCTAAATTATTATAATATAATATAACGTTTAAAATATGCTTGGTTTGAACTTGGCCGTCTAATACAGCCAGTAATCAGATTGCATTTTAAATTGCTTCACTACTTCCGGTCACACCACACTTGAGAGAGAAGGAAAGGCCAAGAGTCACGTATTCTTATTAAACTAATAGAAATTTAAAAGAAAAAAATATCAGTTTCTAAGGAAAAGTCGATTTTTAAACCTTGAAATTGTTTGCGAGCGAATTTTTCAGAAAAAAATTTCAATTTCAGGTATATCCCAAGCAGAGAGAATAATGCAGCACGCACATTAAAATAATAGTCGAGTGTGTGCGTGGATTTCTGCAAACTCTGGCATTACCTTAATGAACGCTTCCAGTGAATCTTTGCACAAAGTGATATTGCGGATAGGACGTTAAAGTCCAATACGACGAGGAAACTTTGTTAGCTGCAGAAAGAGAGAGAGAGAGAGAGAAATGGCATTCTTACCAATGACAGCGTTTTCCTGGCGTAACCTCAATTCCCTGATTGATGCGTGATGCAACCGCGCGATACTAATCGTTTTTACCCGAGACGGATAGATATTTATGAGGGACTTTTGTTATTTCTGCTCGCCGCGCGCACCAAAGAAGCAGAAAAAAAACCCGCGACTAAATCGCCGAGCACTTCACTGCTGTATGTTGGCTCAGCCATTTTTCATTTCGCGCGCAAAAGAGTAGGTGCCATATCAGATCTCTCGGATGGAGACGTAATTGTTACTTGAACGTTTAAAAGCCCCGGCGAGCGACTGTCGTCGATTGAGCAAATAACGTTCCCCCCGCGACTTATATTCGATGAATTGAAAATAACCCCGAAAAAGAGGTCGACTTTTCTACTATCCTGCATTGATAATCGAAGCGCCGCTCCTCCGAGTGACACGTTTCCCCAATTTTGAGAGAGTACCGCCTTTATAAATATACCCCCCAGCCCGATACATCCAAAGTTATATTCGCTTTCGTCCAATTGATTTCGGCGAAATTAGCGCCGATTGATCGAAGCTTCTCGGAACGGAGGCTTCCTCCATACAATTAGACTCGGGTGCTTATGTTTTTAACTTAATGAATGGAGACTCGTCAGCTGGCAAAGGTCAATCAGTGTGACGATAATTTGTATTGTGGAAAGAGGAGCCGGTATATACGCGCCGAATATATGCGGGTACAAATTTAGTTGTCAGGGGGAGAACAATAACTCGCGGCTGAACGCATTGAAAAAAAGCACGCCGCGGACGCAAATACGGGTAGCTGTAAGTTACGACTCGGCGAGCAGTGTATAAAGCTGACGTTAAATATGCTGAACTTGGGAGAAACCGACTCTCTTTCCGCCGTGGATCCTTAACGAGACGCAAATTTATCGCATTTATGAGAATGACTGCACTCGCAATAATGCAAAGAAAACCTCTTCGAGCAGCTTTGTTGAGCGACGATGAATTTTCTCCCGGCGGATTCGCTCGAGAGTCATAAACCACACTCGAGCGAGGAGAATAAGGCTTCAAATGAAAATTTCCCGCGATAAAAGATAAATTGTTTGTTAATAAAACTACTCATTCGACAAATTGTCCAACCGTCCAAAAACTCGCCCGCCTCACGGGTTTCAAAACTCGAAAACCAGGCGGAGGGGGAGGGGGAAGCGCTTGGATTGCGCGCTCGGCGCTCCAAAAGCGGGCAACAAGTTTAATGAAAAGCCGTCGCCTCTCGTGTCGGGGCGAGAGAGAAAGAGAGAGAGAGAGAAAAAGAGGTGACGTTTTCTCATTATACCCATAGTCAGTCGTTTCGGGCGCTTGCGAGCGCGGCTCCCGGTGAGGCAAGCGCTCCTGGCGCTCGTGCCGCGAATGAAAAAAGCTGCCGCACGCACGCACACACAGAGCGTGCGGCAGGTAAGCCTCTCTCACAATAGCTCGCGGCTGGGAGCCGCGGCGGGCAGGCAGGCAGCGGCGGCGAGCAACACCAGGGACATTACGAAAGGAATTTTCGTAGCGATACTCTCTCGCGCGCGCTCTCTTACGCTACAGTGCGCTCTGACTTTCATCGCTCTGCCGGTGCCCTTCGTCCATGAAAGTCGGCCGAGCGCTGCCGGGGAGTCGCGGCGCGCGCGGTGGGGGGCAAATTCGAGGCCCCCGGTGAAAAAGAGAGAGAGAAAAAAAGAAAAAAGTGTCGCAATCGCGCGCGCGCGCGGCTCGCTCTCCCGCAACAATGTGTCCTCCCCCGTGGTAATTACGTCACAGAGTCGGCCAACGATGTCGGCCCAGTCCCCAAGCACGCCCATGGCCCCCTCCCGTATATCTCTCTCCCTCCCACGCCCGATTCTTTCCTGTCGCGCTCTGCCTTAATAGCGCATTGCGACGCCGCGGACTGTGAAAAGTTTTTTCTCTCGCGAGCTGCCGCCGCCGCCGCCGCCGCTGCAATTACCTGCGCCGCCGAAAGGATGGCATGTGTGCACGCGCCGGCGTGCATTAATTATGCCGCTACTGGCCGGGAGGAGAGCTCGTGACGCGCGGCGGCGAGCCTCGCGGCAAGGCCGCGATTCGTATAAGCGGGGCTTTCCTCGATTTTTGCGCACGCCGGGGAAATTGGATTTTCGGTGAGGTTTTCTCGGAGGTCCGTTTGTTTTATACTCGGGTAGCGTCGGGATGCGCGAGATTTCATAACTGTCTCGTGCGTCATTTTGGAGGTTTAATTTTTAATGTCAAACTTTTGAATGATTTGTAAATTTTTGCAACTTTGATTTTCATACGTTGAAAATAATATTTTATTTATTTATTGAACCAGCATAAAATTACATATGCGTGCAAACCTACATTGCTATAGGTCACAAAGTAATTCCTAAAGAGGTAGAATATAGTTTCACTTGTACATAGGACTGGAATAATAAACTTATAACTAACTTAGAACTAAAAATAATATTATATCCATTTTTTTTTTCATAATTTCATTAATTAACGGTGTATGAAGTGTTCTATATGTAACAATAATTATACAATTTGGTTAATAATTTACCAACAACCCTTTTAATTTTTTACTAGTTTATAATACTTTTAGTTGTTTTGGGAGATCATTAAAGATTATGTACGAGAATAAATTAAAAATTTACGTGTTAACCAATTTATTTACAAAAAAAATAATTAATGACACAACTTGACGACTAGATTTGTAAATATATAATATATTTTAATCACTCCTCGAATGATTTAATGAACGATGACGTATTACGTAGATTCAAATTTAAGTAATGTTTTTTCTAATGGAAAGTGGGTTTGATGCAAGACTTTTTTGTGGGTTACTTATTTGGTAAGATTTACGGCAATGTAGAAATAATGCGAGTGGTAGGATATAATTTACCCGCTGAAATTATATTTATCAACATCTGTCAAACGAGAGTTGCAATTTTCCGCGAAAGTCCAACTTACGATGATGATTGCATTGTGAATGCAAAATTTATACTTTTATCTTGGGTAAAAGTTTAAACATAATCAAACAAACTCATCGCGAGGATAATTAGAAAGCTATAAACATTTCTTTCTCTCCGCTGCGAATTAAAACTGAAATGAAAATCCACTTGAATCCGTCGTGTTATTCCTCGGCTTCAGCATTCTCGTTACAGTCCTTAAATTCAATTACAGGAAATTTATTACTTTTGAAATGCAAACCGACGTTCTTTTCTTCCGATTTCCTCATTCGACCTACATCGCTCCCTCGCGAATTATCATTCGCGTTGCGCTGGAAATTAAAGCTTCGTTATTTTGTATAATTGAATCACTGTTAATTAAGCCGGCATAATTGAGTTGCTTGAACGAATTGTTCGAACGTGTTAAATTCGCCATGAGCCTAAGATTTCACTCGGCGCATTTTCTAGTCCGCTGCTTTCGTTATCGTTCCGACTATTTCCTCGTCAACTTTTTATTTATTTACTTTGGACGGAGCGTCGCTCTCTTTTTACGTTTTATTATCCCCGCCGGCTTTAATTTATCGATTTTCTATTTATCCGTTCGCAACTCGCGACTCGGCATTATAAAATGAAAATTTCCCGAGACACTTAATTCGCGGCATCGTCCGCATTAAAAAGTCCGCCATCCTGAATTCTTCAAGACCGTCTTCAATTCATAATCCGCTCTCGACCCAGAAAAATGCGGGAATGCGAGAAATATCGCGGGCAGAAAACAATGTGCAGAGCGCGGAGCGTTAAAAATAAAAGCGGAACACCCCGGCGACTTGCAGGAGCAAATATCCTACGTTTCTAATTAAACTAAATGCGCCGCGCCGACGTTTGTTAACAGTTCGTTGCAAATTCTAATTAAAAGTGGCGTCCATTCGATGCTTACAATTAAATACAAGTAAATGCCCTAGAAGGAGATCGTTTTGAGGTTAATTTCAGCTATTAATTTCATTATAATTACAGTTTTCATCAACTGCATCGACTAAATTTTAAATACGCGCCCTTCCAACGAATTCGTAAACTGTTTTCAAATAAATAAATAATTCGAGAAAATACGAAAAATACTAGTACACGGAAAATAGACTCGGCGCGCTCTTCGCCTGCAGGCACTTACTACCGCGCCCCCTGAAGCGTCGATGCATCCGTTTCGGACGACCGAGAGAGCCCCAAACGTGCCTAGAGCTGTTACATTCAGGGCTCCTCCAAACAATGGAGCCGCTGCGTTTTAAACTGTGCTGAGCCTACGCTAGGTGTCGTAGGCGACCGACGCTCCGAATTCGTTTTCAGTGCGGGCCCCTCCACGTGGTCTTTGCTTGCAGCCATTAGTACTAGACCTTCAAAATTTCACCCAACTCCCAAGCAGCAAAATCGTTTCTTCCGTCAAATTGAAATTCAACTAAACCTAAAATAGAACAAACAAACTCTCCTCGAAGCAACACCACCGAAGCATCACTATATATATCAGGTGTCGCCGCAAAGGACCGCGACACCAAGCGGCCCCGGCAGATCCGAAAGCTCGGGGCACAAATATGAACAGCCCGGAGCTAGCCATGTTGCTGCGACTGTGAACTATATACCGGCGCGGACGCTCGGCGCGGCGTGCAGCTGAGCGGAGAGGAGAGCCGCGTGCTTCAGCATAATGCGGCGCCTCATTACCGGCTCTCCGGCTGGCAGACGCGGCCGCCGAGAAGGAAGATGCCGCGGCGGCGAGCGGAGGAGAAAGTCGAATAATATATGGGTGATATCCCCCCGTTGTCGCTGCCCGCCGCCCGGATGATAAAGCCAGGCGGCACTTGCCGCCCTTTCGGGCTTTTCGTTCGCGGAATTCGGACGCACTTTTAATGGGTGGATAATGCTATTTGCAATTTCCTTTGCAAAGAGATTTAATTTCTTTTATTAAACAGATTCGAGTGCACGGATATATATGCGAGATATATCCGAGGGAAATGGTTCTATAGTAATATTCGGATAAAATCAGATTTCTGCGAAATAATTAAGAAATATCGGCGGCGGTGAAAAAAAAATTCCGCTAAATTACGGCTCTCGATCTTAATTGTGATCTGCCGAGTAAATCGAGGCATTTTCCAAGCCAGCCACTTGAACGCTCGCCCTCTGAATTCTCTTTTCAAAACAAGCCATTACCCGCGAATCGCGACCATTGGGCAACTCTTGGATTCCAAAAAATGCCCCCTCCCCCAGCTCCAATAAAAGCTCTGTCCATTTCCATGAGAAGCTCGTAAAACTCGAATAAAACTCGGCGGTGACCGCTTGACACAATGCTTCCCGGCTAAAAATCGGCGCACATTTACATGGGGCATCGCCGCTGATGCAACAAGCCAAGCATATGTCCCGGGGCCCATCTCTCTCTCTCTCTTTCCCGCGGGGCCTGCATAATGCCCGCACACGCATGCCGACCGCGAGCGAAAGAGTCGAATTTCGGTCATTGAGTCTCTCTACCCCCCACCAGCAGCAGCACCACCACCGGCGCTCTCCTCGGCTTCTCTTCCGAGTAAATAAGCGCGCGGCGCGCGGAGAGAAGAAGAGTTTGCGCGGAGTTCGATGTCGTGACCCAGGTTATCGCGCCAGTCTAATCGACAATGCCGATTTCGTGCGCTCGCTCTTTATAAGTGCACTTCGCTTTGCCTTTCAAATTAATGCGAGGAATATGTGCCTTCTCTCTCTCTCTCGCTCTCTCGGACGCTTTAATGTGTATCGTGAGAGCCCGAGAGACTCGCGAATTCATCGCTCCTTTTACGCGCCGGGGAAAAATGGCTTTTATTTTATGGACAACGCGGAGAGAGAGATAGAGACGGCGGCGGCGGTGATTTATGGCGGAGATTCGATGGTGTATTATACGTTAAGAAATATGGATATTTGAATATATGACGAAAGGAACATTAATGAATTGTGAAGGCGAGAGAGCAGCGCGCGCTGGCTTTTTATCTAATCTCGCGACTTTTCACGAGAGTCCGACAGATAGGTTTCTTAACTAACTCGGAATCTCGAATCGAGAGAGAGAGAGAGAGAGAGAGAGAGAGGCTAATCGTATTTTATGTAAGCAACCTTTCAGAATGAAGCAGTTGTTCTCTCCCTCTCTCTCGTAAATAACCGTCGCTTAAATCTTTATCTCCGCCGAAATTGGTTAACGCTAACTGCAGATTGACTGAATTAGACGCGAGAACGCGCCGGCTATAAATACGGGCGAATTTTCTCGAAAACCGAAGCGATGAGAAAAAATCCCTTACGAGCGCGAGGAGAGAGCGCAAAAAGCACACGCAGCGAGAGAGAGAGAGAGAGAGAGCCGATATTCGCCGTCTTGTATTTTCAATTCAATGAACTTAATCATTATTTAAATGGGAGATCTGGCATGAATAAAATCGGCGTCTTTTTCTTCTTTTTTTTTTTATTTGCCCGGCGAATAATGTAACTCTAGATCGCGCGCAAAACTTCCTCGGCCCAATACACACGCACACACTCGCCGGCTAAGATTTCAGTTAATGGACCAAAAATAGAGGAACGCGGCATTCTTCTAGCCTGCCGCCTCGACGAAAAAAAAAGAAGCCCGCCAGGAGGCCTTCTAAAAAAACAGGTCGAAAACTACTTTTCGAAATTCCCCCCACCCCGAGCTTCCCAAAAAGAGCAGACACCCGCGCTCGTTTCGGGCGGGGAGAAGCCGTAGTTTCCAAACGGCCGACCGAAAAAACATGTCGAAAACCTACTATATCGAGTTACAGAAAAGCGCCAATCGAACGCCCATCTCCTCTTCCTATCCAAACTCCGTAGAGTCGAGAGAGAGCAGCGTACAAAGGAGCCAGCAGGACCATGGCAACTGCAGAAGAAGGAAGAGAGCGTCGATTTTTTTTCCCCGCAACGACGTCGTCGACGGAGATATCCGAGTCGTGCGCGTGCGTGCGAGTTCTCGGATAGGTGGGCCCCGGCGCCTTGCCGTCGATCCTCCCTCTCTCTCTCTCTTTCTCTCTCCGCGTCCCTCCCCGGATTGAAGGAACGAGCGGCGCAGCAGCGAGGAAAGAAAGCTGCCGCTGCCGCTGCTGCTGTTGCTGCTGCGCGCCGCGGAACGGAGAGGGAGAAGAGAGAAGCCGAGAGAGGGACGCAACGTGGCAACGCCGCGCCGCTGTAGACTCGTCCACGTGACTCACTCGCTATTCGGAAAATATCAGGCCGATTCCCTCACTCTCCCGACGCTCGCTCCACTCTCTCTCTCTCTCTCTCTCTCTCTCTCTCTCTCTCGCTCTCTTCCGTGGCTTTTATTTAAGCGAACGCTCGATAATGGAAACATTGTCAAAGAGAGAGAAGTTCGCGGCTCGCGCAGCTGCGGAAAAAAGCGCCCCGGAGAAGAGGCCAAAACAGCTGCGCGCCGAAGGAGACGCGCGAACTAAGACCTAAAGAGAGAGAGAGAGAGAGAGCGCGCGATTATATTCTGCACGCTGGCTGCACGATTTTCTTGCGAGATGCGCCGGCCGGTTACCGACACTGACGAACCGACCGCCGAGTCCGAGAGAAACGCCGAGCTTTTCGATTTTGCTTCCGGTTTCGATGGGATCGTTGCTTTTTCGCTTTCATCGAGATCTCGGAGTGGCTGATTTTTTTTTCAGTTGGAGGGCGGTTTTCCGGTCGAAAGCTCGAGAGTGGAGAATTTGGATGACGCAACTTTGGTGAGAGAAATGTTGGAAACAAAGGTTGAGAGGTGATCGAGTTTGTACGACAATTCGAAATGGCCTCTAAATAAAAACAAAGCACTTTTTTTCCAAAAAGAAAGATTAGTTTCGTTCCACGTAAACTCGACATGTTTTCGAGCTTGGAATCGTAAAAACACATAAAGTTTCCGCTGATTAATTTACGGCGCTTTTCATCAATAATTCAGTCGATATATTTTGCAGACGACGCAGAATAAGCCTCCATTTCGCTCAGGATTCGAAAAGGAAAAAAAAAAAAGAAATGTCTAAACAAGCATATTTGCGCCGCCGTACACAATGTGAAAGATTGCCATTGTATACTTAACGCCGCTCATTATCTTACTCGGATCTAATTTAATCGATTTCCCGTCAAACCCATCCTCTGTGTCAATGTTTACACTCGCGACAAGAATGTACTAGACATTTAAGCAGCCCTGCAAACAGCGCGCCAAATCGGTTCTTATAAATTTTTATGACGCGGGGCAAAAAAATTTTAGTATTACACTTGAGTAACGCTCTCGAAAAACTCTATTCTAGAAACGTCGAAATCGCCTCTTACCGAAGCGTTAAGCGGCTCGAAAAATCCTGTCGCTCGCAAGCAATGCACATCATCGTTTATTTATTGAAATAAAAAAAAGGCAAAGAGTAAACATTCACTTGTTTGTTTGCCGCAACAAAGCTCTCTCGAGATTGAGAAAACCATAATGCGTGACAATCTCGCCGGCAAATCTCTCATAACTCGAGCTTGTGGGTTAATCGCAGGATAGAAATTTAGCAAAAATTATATTATCTGCCAAAGCGGGCGGACTCGACTCGAGAAATCGAAAGATCTCTCTGCATGTTGTCGCAATAACAAACAGGCCTTAATCATTTCAATCGGATTCCCACGACGTTCATTAATGCGCAGCCGCAGGAAAGTGGTGCGATTTTCGAACTCGACTCTTTTTCGATTCGTTTTGTATCTATACGCACAGAAACGCGTGCGATCTCGTTTTCTTTCGAGATACTGTTTACGCGGCTGTTTTTTTCGTTCCACGGTTGCGTTTCAACGTTGATTTTCAGTCCTAATTCGATGTCTCTTTGTGAGTAATGCCGTAAGTTCGCTTTGTATCTAAATACATGAATGATTTTCGTGTGACTTGCAGACTTGCGAAGTGTTAGATTAGATTAAACAAGATAATGTTCATGAATAGATCAAGGATTAGTTAGTAATTAAAATGACACTTTTGATAAAAATAATGACAAGCACCTCAAAAATGTCTTCTCATCAATCCGCAATGCCTTTAATCGCCTTAAAAACAGAGCTTCCCATCAAAACAGCGACCAATAAAATATATACCCGATTCGACGCGTTACTAATTTTCGAGCATTGCAAAACGCGATGTTTTACGAGTGTGCAGTTTACAACGATGACTTATACAGTTTGCAGAGAGCAGAGAGTAGAGTTACAGCAGCCATTGTTTAGGCATCGGAGGCAATCGGTGTATTGTTCTCTCAATACGCCGTACGTATAGTGCAAATGCAAAACCAATTCCTTTCTTCGGCTATCCCCGGACTTTGTTTTCTTCGGCGTCACGGTGCCTCTCTTCTATACGATAATCGCGCGTGTACAGTATAATCCTATTTGTTTCTGAAGGAATTACGGTTTCATAATTCGCGAAACAGTTATGATGATTGAAAACAATGGCCGGTGAAAGCATTAAAATCCAAATTTCCTTTCTATATGTTGGAGGACGTGACGCAATCTTTTCCCATTATATTGAAGCGAATGAATTACGACTCATCTTTCAAGACGAAAGTAACTCTTTATTAATTGCAAGGAAAAAAGGCGTGCTTTTTCCGTGAAACGCTTTTATCAAACGAAATCGAAAGGGTGCATTCAAACGAGTAGTTTCAGTGTCTCAAGTTAGATTATCGGTTTATTTAAAGTTCCAAAGCTTTTTATTTTCCATTTTATTAATATACCTCTCGAGTTTCACAAAAATAATATCTTTTTCATCGCACCTCCACGATCGACTCTCGCTGGTTACGAGTATTTCTATTGCTTTCCATTTTACCAAAAACAAAAAAGCGACTATTATACGTACACAACGTTCAAGCCGCAAATTATTTTTGCGCAGTCAAAGACACTACAGACCTCGTCGTTTCCTCTCGCCGACAGAATTATTTCGATGCAGCGTGTATTATTGCCGCTCTTCGCGCATCGATAAGACAGCCCGAACAAGAGCCGGGAGGGAGAGGGGAGGGAAGACCCGCGATAAACGTGCCATTCGACGTTTTTCGCGAGATCTGCACCGGCCGAAACGCCTCGGAGCATCGGGACTGGTAAACAAGTCTATTTGTCGGCGAGGAGGAGCAAAACATGTGAGACCGGACTTTTCGCCGCTTCCGACTGCTTTTCACAGGTGAACTTTTGCAAGGGGGATACCATGAATGAGCGTTCCAATGGCTGTATTTAATTTCATTATAACAAATTGCGTTTTTCAAGTACGATTGAAGATACATTTTTTAACAGTAAATATTTGAGAGCATCCTTTGTAAAAGGCAATTCACGTGACGACGAAGAGCAGAGAAGAAAAATTAACTCGCATATAAACTGTAGCGCAGTATAATTTTGACTTATCAAGATGATTTAAGGCACCAAGGCCGATTTCAATAGATTCAGATTAGATTAAATAATATTTAACGAGTCGACGCGGTGAAAAAAAAAACTCACGAAAATTGTACTTTTAAAATTGCAGCCTTCATTCCCGATCGTTCATTACGAATAATCCTCGCCAACATTCAATTACGCGCGCGCGCATTTACAAACCGTCCTGAATAGAAATAAATTTTAATTGGAACGCTTGCGTCGGTTAATGCGAGAGAGAGCCGAATAAACTTATTCGGCATTACTCCGGCTGCTCTTCCGAAAAAAGTCGCGCGCGCGCCATTATCGTATCGTTAAAATAATTGGACGCGCAAAAATAAGATAATCAAATAAAGTTTCTCGCGGCAACGAGAGAGAGAGAGAGAGAGAGAGAGAGACAGAGTCGAGAGCGTAACTTTTCAGGCGAGCGACGAAATTATATTTTCGCCGACGCCGCGAGCGCACAGAAAAACATTGCGATGGCAATCGAAGAGAGCGCCCCGCAGTTACTTTCGCCCCGGTCGTTTACTTTTTTCCTCCCTTTCGGTCGCTTCGGCTATTCCGCGCGATTTCGCGTGTACTCCCTCCCCCCTCCCCTTCTTGTTGCGTACGCCAGAAGGGCAAGAAACTCGAGTAAACCCGAGAGGCAGTTAACCTTTTAACAGCCTAATGTCAGTCCTTTGAACCCCAGAAATGTTATTGTCCAGCTGTCTCTCTCTCTCTCTCTCGCTCGAAGTTTGTCAGCTTTGGAATTTGAATATTCAAAGTGAACGAAAGAATGCGCACGAGTTGAAACCGCGCGATAAAAGCATCTGCCTCACGAGCCAATGCACTCGTCGCGCGAACGTGCGAGATTCTCGCGCACACCGAGAGAGCGAGAAAGAAAACGCGCGAGAGAAAAGAATTGGAAGGCGGGCGCGAGCATTGACTCAGCGCTAAAAATCCTTCTAATGCTTTTCGATCCTTGGCTACTCTCTCGCTCTCTCGCTCTCTCTCTCTCCCCTAAAAATAGTATCTCTCTCTCTCCAGCGACTGTTATATTCGAATCGCGCGGAGAGCTTTTAATATTGCGCTACGTGGCGACTCTCTCGACAGCTTTTATGAAATTCAGCCGTTTCCAAGAAAAAAAAATCCGATAAGATACGTCGCCGCTGTTGTTATTATTGTTAGATTAATTTAATGAGAATGTCATCTACGTGACGCGGAAAACCGGCGCCCGGCGAAAAACTTTTCGACGCTGGCTTATAATGTAGGTGACTGTCGAACAATGCGCGATATATTCGGAGCCGGTTAAACGAACGTTTATCGCGTTGCGTAATCGCAGGCAATCTCTCTTAAAACCTCACGAAAACGAAAGTTTTCTGCTCTGCCTGGGCCCCGCGAGAGCAAAAAATCCTCATCCGTAGACATTTCGAAAGGCACAGCGGGTTTTTAATCTACGAAAACGTTTCACCTTGATATATCGAACGTATAATTTTCGTAGGAGAGATAAACCTTTCGTCATAGGCCAATAAATTCCTTGGCATTATAATTTTCCGTTGTTAATATTCTCCTTTTTTTTCCTGGCGATTCTGCAACGTAAAATTTCGTGTTTCGAAGTGTTTATTGTGCCCGAAAATTTGGGATTTATCATTGAAAAATATTGACTTTCTTCCCGTCGTGATGAATCTAAATTCGAACAATGGCTATTTTTCAAATCTTTTGTGCGCCGCGACAGAACGAGAAACTTGAAGCTTTTTCGAGCGAGCCTAAGAAAAAAAAAATTCTAGCACGTCGGAGAGACAATACAGCGCACAAATTTTTATATCCCAGGAGTAGAAGAACGCATATTTTCGGGATAGCCGAAGAACATATATTTTCAATCTCCTTTTCGTTGGCCGTACGGAGAAAAGCAAGCAACTCTTTCTTACAGTTTAATTACACCTGCGGTGCCTCCGGGCATTAAACGCAACACTTTTAATCTTTACCACTTATCTCTGAATTCTAAAAATTAACTTTCACACGCAGTCTGCTTGGAGATGCCTAGTCATACCCTTTTCATTTGCGAGTAATTAGAGAAATATAGAATAAAATTTTTATTAATAAAAGCCATTCTAAAACGAACATTCACTCGAACTCGAGCACCGAATGATGTCAATTCCCAAAAATAAACTGGCGCACATCGCAACCTTAAATACTCTCTCTCAAACTTGATAAAACTTTATAATCTAATGTTTATCTATTCTCGATTGCTGTCACGACCGGACTGCCGGCTGTTTACTTTATAAATTCCCTCAGAATCCCTAGAAAAACGGATTAGCTTAACCACCACCTCCGCGAACGCGGCCCACACCGAAACAAAAACAGAAAACCGAGGTGCTGCTGGCTCGTTTAAAATTCGTCAACTCGACGCGGAGGTGCGGTCTCGCGTCGTCGCGGCAATACGAAATTCGCCGAGCCGGCAGGAAGTTCAAGATTACGCCACCGATACAAACGCTACTGTCAAAATGACGTCTGTGCCTCCGTCATCAAAAATTGGAGCGAGAACAACGCTCGTACCACGCTGCTGCTCCTGCCAAAACTACACTCGCGCCGAGAGGAGAGGTCAGCTACTCAAAGTAGCGCCCGGCTCTCCGTACAGTCACCTCTCCTCGCGGCGCTTCAGCAGCAGCAGCAGCAGCAGCCAGCTGAGCGTCGACTCTGGAGGGGTTAGAAATCAGCAGGAAAGTCTAGGCTTAACGGACGCTTAGCATACGTGAGAATAGGCCTATATATAGCGGCGGAGTTCCCCAAGGGAGAGAGAGAAAGAGAGACACACGCCGCGGAGAGTCTCGGCGCCTAATAGGTTCAAGGACGAAGGAGTCGTTCACACCGCCGCTGCAAGATGGCTAGCCCCCGACAAAGCGCAAACCGCAACGTATGACGCTTTTGCCCGAGAGAGGAGAGAGAGAGAGAGAGAGCGGAGCAGCGGCCGCGCCGCCGCCGCTCCACAAAGACACGCAGAGGATACTAGTGAATAACAGAGCGCCGAGGCGCTGCTGCCGCTGCCGCTGTGCTGCTTCGCAGAATTTCGCAACGGAATTTCTGAGGCTAAAACCCTTGAAGGAAGAGACGCGCCAATTTCGGAGGAGCGCGCACGCCTGCTGCTTTTCACTTTTTTTCGAACGTCGAAAGTGAAACTTGCTCGATTCTCTTTCTTTTCGGCTCGCATGCAAACGGAATATCTTCGTTATTTTTTTTAAATACGTTTTTTTTCGAATTTGTAAAAATAAAAACGACTGGCCGTTTAAGGAGGACATTTTCGAGCATCGATACCCGTTTAATAAGACTGTCGCGACGCAAAATGACGTTTTACATAACAGGTAATTGAGAGAAAGAATAGGAGAAGACCTATCCTGCAAACCGTAACTCACACCCGTGATTCAGTTTTCATTGTTGTAACCTTCGCGTATCTTTTATCATACTTTCCCGGCTCTCCGTTTCTCTATTCACGCCGCGCTTCGCCGTCGATGTCGAAACGTCGTCCACGTAAAATAGATTCAGCGCGCTCCTTGCCTACGGGCACTTGCACCACCGCGCCCCCTGCGTTTCGAGCGCCGATTCATCCGTTTCGGGCGACTGGCAGGCTCCAAACGTGCACCTCCAGCTCGCCCGAAACAGTACACGGAGCGTTCTAGGCAACGCTTCGAATCCATTTTCCGCGTAGGTGGAAAGTAAACGCAAAGAGTCGACTTTTGAGGCTTCCTCGAGCGCACGTCGTCATCGTCGCGGAGCGAATCCTCCGGCTCGCGGAGGTATGGACAGAAGAGGCGACGGCGAGAAAAGCCAGGAAGTTTATCGCGCCCTCGAAACTGCGCCCGGCGACGCGTGCAGAGGCCTCGCCCGATAAACTAATGAAGCTGCCTGTCTGTGCCTCGCTCGCGCGCTTTTCTGCAAGTGCTCTCTCTTACGTAACGCCGCCGTCGCCGCCGCCACCGCCGCGCCGGTCGGCGAGAAAGTATCGAAGCCATCTACGGCTCGTTACTCGAAAAAGGAAACAAACGCCGGGCTTTCTTCGCTCTCGCATTAATCGGCTGTATCCTTTTTACGAGCGTTAATCGCATTATTTGCTTTGGCTTTTACGGCCCGCGTACGGCACACGCGTTAATTATTGCGAAACCGTAACTAGATACAAGCGGCCGGAGGGGGGGAGAGGAGAGATAAGAATCGGAAGGATGTGTGCTCGCTAATGATGGAAGTCAAGCGCACGCAGCAGAGAAAACGAGGCGGGTGAGTCTCACGTGGTGCAGAGTTCAATTATTTACTGCTTTACAGGCGCTGCCGGTGTTTAAAAAGGTTTTTAGTAAACGTTAAAAAACACTTGTAAGAGTGGTCTTTATCGAAGGTAGAATAAAAGTAAAGAAAAAAAAAAGAATTTAATAGTAAAGAGTTCCCCCATTGAAAAACCTTGATCGTAAAGAGCTGAAATTGAAAGTAATGCCTCTCGCGCCGAAAGCTAATTTCCGTGCGAGCTAAAGCAGGGAGAAGAACACGGGGCCTACTCATAAAAGAGCTCCGAGGGAAAAGACAAGAAAGAGGAACCAGAGGTTCGATAGAAGCTTTGAGCCAATTGCCTCTCTCTCTCTCCCCCGGGAGGGGAGCCCTCAAGATGAAGGCGAGGAGGAAGAAAGAATCCACCATCGGCTCTCTTTTGTGGAAATAACAGGTGCACCTAGGCTGGATTCTCGGGAAACGTGACGAAGCCAGGCAAGAGCGGCCCGCGTGTATATATACGTCGCTGCTGCTGCTGCCTGGCCGCGCGCGCGCACACACACACAAACGCACAGAACGAACACGGAGTCAGGCGCTCCGCTCGCTTTCAAAAAAATCCGCCGCTGCCAAGGGCACGAGAGCGAGCGAGCACAAAACTTTCGACCGTGTTTCGTTATAGAGAGCCCGGAGTAGCGCCGTCTCGCTCTCGCTCACTCTCTCGCAAGAGGCGGCGAGGGAGAGAAAAATTCGAGCTTGGCCCACTTTGCGTTCGATGAGGTGGCAGCGCCGGTTTTTACGACCGGCCCGAGCAGCCATTTTAAACCGACTTTTCCGAGCGTTTTCCAGCGGGGATGACGCGCTTTTCTCTCCGCGTTACCTCGTTTTCGCTCTTCTCGCTCGTTTGGAAAACTTTTCCTTCTGCGAAACGTATCGCGTGCATTAATTTTTAACGCTGATTGAAAAAGCGATCCCGTGCTTTTCGATTCCTTTTTAAGAACGTTAAATCCTAGATATTTTCTCCCGTTCTTGGGTCTACTAACTACACCCCATTGAGCGTTTCAATTACACGTATCAAAGCACCGAGCTTATTTTCCAGATTTAAAACCATCAATTACGATCCGTTAGACAATCAAAATGGCACCTTCTTACATAAAGAAAAAAAAAGAGAGAGAGAGAACCGCGTTTTCTTCTCCTCGCTAAGCGAGTGACATAACGACTCGCGGCTATCTATCCAAGAAAATCGTCGGTTATAAAAGCGCCTCTCTCGCTCGGGCTCGGGTAGAAAAAGTAGGCAACTCCTGTGAAAAGTCGCGGCGAAGAGAGGCCCCATGGCATACACACACAGAGAGCGCTCGCTCGCGATCCAGGGTTAAGTCAGCGCCGTTGCCGCGAGTATCCGGGCCAAGGCTTTCCCCCCTTCCGCTGCTTCTCTCTCTCTCTCTCTCTCGGCGATCTGTCTGCGTCTGTGTCTGTGTATGTGTGTGTATGCCTTTTCCCCACCGAATCTCTTTCTCGCTCGAGTTGATATCTCACTCTCCTCTCCCTTTCTCCGGCTGCGCGAGAATATTCGTGGAGAGACAGGAAGAAATTCGCAGAGAAAGAGAAAGGAGCTACCGCTCCTCTGCTGGCTGGGCCATTTAAAAGCTACGGGAAATCAGCTGACTCTCACCACGGGGGGAAAGGGAGGATGATATTCTTTGGGGAGCTGTAAACGCACGTGACTCACCCTGCATTTTCAGCGGCAGCAATGGACATGTGCCTCCTCCCATTGAGGGTAGGCGTGGCGAGTGAACGAGGAGACGGATCCGTCCTAATCGCCGGCCAAATCCTCGGTTATCTGCTGCTGCTTCCCTCTGCTGTGCGAGGATCGCGACGGAAGACACACGCCGCGACGATTTTATACGACACACAAGAGTCGAAAACTCGGGGCACTCGGTCACTTACATATATACCACTTTCCGAGTTACAAGGAGTGATATTTATCAAAACACCACTGAGCACTGACCTCTATTTATATATCGCAACGTCACTCGAGAATCAACGTAACCACCAATTAATAAACCACGCCGACATCACACAAACCGTTCACTGGGGCCAGGGGGAGAAAGAGGAGAGATGTATCCGGCCTCTCTCCTACAGGAGCTCCTTTGTCTCGCTCCTGTCGTTCTCCTCGTCGTCGCCGCTGCTGCTCCTGATGGCTTCTCTCTTGCGGCTCTCTTCCACCCACATATTATGCCTCTTCTCCGCCAGGGAGAGAGCGATCCGTTACCGCCTCCACGTGCTCCGTGTTTTCCTCGCGGTCACCACGTTGACACCTGCGGACAAAGAGAGAAACGGGCCGGTCAGACGCTTTTCTTCCTTTTCGGGCGCGCTTCGGTGCCGCGAGAGAGAGAAAAAGAACGCTTGCTTTAAAAATAAAAACAGAGGAGCGATATTTTCGCAGCGCAACCTTGACGCGCGAATCGAGAGAGAGAGAGAGAGAGAGACGAGAGCGATTCTAATGAAAGTCCCTCCTTTCGCGCTCGCGCAGCTTCGCTTTCGGAGGATTAATGTGTTATTGACACGAAGGAGAGGCTTTCGTTGGCCGCACGGGCTTGTGAATCGAGTAATTAAGTTTTACGCGCGCCTCGGTTATTGATTGCTCCGACTATAAGGCGTATACGTGTAGGCGCGAGTGCTTTCGAAATTAATTTCGTTTTATGGCCTGCTACGTCCCTATTCGACGGAATCGTTGCCTTTTATCGGCCATTCATAACGAGGCAAAAGCAAAGCCTTCATCCGCGCGGCGAAAATCCCGAGTTCCAAGAAAGTTTCGAGACACTTTTGGAGCGTCGCGGAAAAGAGGAGCGAGGAGCCGAGAGAGCTTGAAAACGCGAGAAAAAAGGCCTGGCGCACGCAGAGCTCTCGGTCGCGAACGCGAGCGGCGCTGCCGAAATTCTGCGTCTCGGCCGTTGCCGTCGCGAGGCAGCGCACACACACGTACATCGCCCCGGAGGTTCACGGAGCGAGCGCGCGACCCCGTGGATGGAGAAGAAAAAAAAACGAGGCAGCGGGACCGAAAACTCGAGCTCCGCAGGCAAACAGCCCGAGCCGTTTCGCTGTTTATCTTTTTTCTGCTCGCCGTCCTAACCTCATTCCTTCTCTCCTTTGTGCGCTCGCACTCCCGTTCGAGCCGGTTCGCGTAGGTTATGGCCAGCGAGTCCCGCTATCCATCTCTGTTTTGAGCGCACTCGCGGCAAGGTGGAAAGCCAAAGGGCGAACAAGGTGTACGAGGTACCACGGAGAGGGTCACTCGCGCACTAACCTCCTCGCGACGCACTGGATAACACAGCGAGCTCTCGACTGCACACACAGCGAGCCTGGAGCGAGAGGTGCAAGATCGCGCGAAAGAGAACGCTCGCTTCCGCGGCGACGCAAAAGACTGATCTCTTTTTCTTGGCGAACCGCTGCTGTTGCTGCTCTCTGCCTTCTCTCTCCGCGTGGGGTTAGGTTAGAATAGATCGCTCGCTCGCTCGCTCGCTTGCTTTTTCTCCAAGTGAGGTTAGGTTCACCTACACCTTCCCTCTCTCTCCCTCTGCATCTCTCTCTCTCTCTCTCACTCTCTTCCTCTGCCTTGCGCTTTTATCCCCGGTGGCCGCGAGACGCGCCGTGTGCTCGGCGAACAACTGTTTTCGAATCGAATCCGCAGCTAGAGAAAGATGGAGCACGCTCCGAGGGCAGCAGCCCTCATTTCTTCTAGAACCTACACCTTTCGCGTATAAACACACCCGCGTGCGCGTCCTTGCACA
This sequence comes from Ormyrus nitidulus, assembly GCA_900474335.1. Taxonomy (NCBI): domain Eukaryota; kingdom Metazoa; phylum Arthropoda; class Insecta; order Hymenoptera; family Ormyridae; genus Ormyrus; species Ormyrus nitidulus. The sequence continues at coordinate 26,267 of UCOL01001334.1, forward strand.
CGCAGCGCGCTCCGCAGCCGAGCAGCAGTAACAACACTCGCGCGCTCGAACGTATACACACAGAGGGAAGGAGGGCTCTGGCGTCTGCAGACTCCTTACCGACCCCGTTTCCCAGGTACCGTCGTCGACGTACGTGGCGCACTTGGTTGCGCTCGCTCTCGCCTTCGGCGGTCCCTATCGCTCCCTCTCTTTCTCTCTCTCTCACTCGCACTCGGCCGTGCGCTCTGCACTTGATTAAGAGAGCCGCGTGACGTCACTGCAGCCGCGGATGGCAGCGGCAGCTCGGCCCACTGTCAACGTACCTGCATGTATACCTGGCCTCGGGGAGCCTCGCCGAGAGCGCTCGGATCCACGCGCACCAACACACCTCCAGCTAGCTCTCGACTCTCTCTCTCTCTCTCTGCGCCTATCCGGCAGGCGCAGTACGGCAGCGTGAAATGTCAGGACGGCCGGCGGTAGCCAGGCTCGGGTAGTACACACTCGCACTCAACACCTACGCGAGCGCTTAGCTTGGGGCCCCTCCTCTCTTTCTTGAACACTCTGCTCCTGGGCTGAGTGGAGCCTCCGCACCTGAGCACACACACACGCGCGTCGAAGGGCGGCTGTAGCGTTGTATATTCGTCCGTGGCACTGTGCGATTCTGTACTGCTGCGCTCGACGCGCGGCCAACGCACGTAGGACGGCAGGCAGGCAGGCAGGCAGCGGCCAGGCAGCAGCAATATACACAGGCACGTACAGAGGTGAGAGAGAGGGAGAGAGGGGCGGCCAGGTGGCAGCACCAGCCGACCGCGTGCTCGGGGCTGCGCCAGTAAGTGCGAGCGAGACGGAGATGGCGAGTTTCGAGGTTGCACCGCGGACACTCGGGGAAACTGCGCCGTTCTCGTTTTTCGCGCAGGCGAGGACGGCCGACCGGCGTCGGAGAGGGCCGAGCAGCTCCGATGTCGCACGACCGATTCAATATCAAGAGCACGACCCGTGAGTTCTCTCTCGCTCTCTGTGTATACGTATATATATCTGCGACCGAGCGCAAAAGACGGAGACAGCGCCGAGCGCGCCTTTCACCGAGAGCGAGAGCGACGGAGAGAGACCGAGGTAAATGTCCCAGTTACGCACGCCGACAGCATGTGCCTGGCTGCCTTTCCGTTATCGACGTTTTTCAACTTGCAAGCTAGCCGCGGGCTACCTCGACCAGACGACGATGACGTTCTTACCCGTTAGAATTATCCTTCTTTTTTCTCTCTCGCCCGGCGGACTGCGGATTTTTTCCGAAGAGCCGCCGGGAGAGAGGGATTGTTCGGGAGGGTCGATGGAAAACTCTCTCGCCTCGAATGTGCTCGCGCCGCCGCCCCGTTTCGTTCGATTTTCGGCGCGGAGCGCTTTTGCGCCCCACTTATGTGCTGCTCTGAAATGTTCTAGATTCTACTCTGCTGGAGTCCTTGCGCTTTTTGAACTGCAGAAAAAGCTCGATATGAATTTTAAATCTTAGCCTAGTGGCTCACGGCGAATGTGGGACGCTGTCGCAACTTTTTGATTTTTTTTTAAATATATTTAACGCGAATTGCGAAATTGGTAAAAATGTAATTCGAAAGACTAATTGATGTTGTTTGATTAATTTGAGCTTTGAAAAAGATTTACTTGTAAGTTGCTGTGTTAAATTTTAATTCATTTAATGCAAATTGAGAAAAACTGCTGTTACGTAACAGTGCGACAATGACTTTTATGGCTCGAAAATTGCAGCTCTCTGCATAACACTATTATTTTTTATTTATAAAAATGATACTTACGTGTTCCGCTGGTACGTAATTTACTTTCCTTGCTTGAAAATGTCAATAATATTCAGAAATGTATGTTATTCGTAAATTCATTTTATTTGAAATACGTAGAAAAATGAGTGAAATAATGAAAGGTGTTGACTTTATTTTATGTAAAAATTGCTCATAACGATGATGATTTAATTTTCAAAATACTAATTTTCTAATTACGAGTACAAAATTTATTTGCAACTTATCTTTACATGAAATTTATTCGTACTTAAAAAAACTAAAAAAGCTGTTTTCCCAGCTCATCTCTCAAGTCACATTTAATTAAACAAGTCTCCTTTGCCCTTCTTTTCCGCCAACTGGCCAGCCGTGCAACCAGTCTTATCTTTCAACTCCAATCTAGTCCTCGGAATCAAAATCTTAGCAACGACATCCCTGTCGGACATGACAGCCCTGTGCAGAGCCGTAAACCCATCGTCGTCCTGTAAATTGGCGTCAGCGCCACGTTTCAGCAGCAGCTCGACCACCTGAAGATGTCCTTGAGTCGCCGCCCTGTGCAGAGGCGTCGCCCTGCCCGACCTGGTGACAGCATCGACGTCGGCGCCTTGGCTCAGACACTCCGAGCACACCTCAACGTGACCGTTTCGAGCTGCATAGTGCAAAGCTGTGTACCCCGCAGAGTCTTCCGCGTTCGGCGAAGTGCCTTTTCTCAAGAGCTGCCTGACTCTGTCTAAATCATTGGTTTGCGCTACAAAGAAGAACCGCTCTTTAGCCGTGGTTGTTTTTTTTTTTTTTTTTTTTTTTAATTAGAGTTAGTTGATTGTTACGCACCTGCGTACCAAATACCGCGCTCGAAATCTAACTCTGACAAAGTCTGTCTGACGGAATTCCCAGTTTTGCAATTGCAGCACGAGTCGTCAGCGTGTGAATGGTTAGCAGAATCCATATCTGACATCTGAAACTTACTATCGATGTTGACTTATAGTACTGAGTTTCTTTCGGTGGGTAAGAGAAGGTTCAGTTGAAATCAAAACAGGCGGTAACATTTAGACAGTTCTTTATATTGTTACAATAATTGATAACATAAATACGTATACATTACACAAGCACAAATATAAGTTACTCGAGTACGATTTTGTCGATCGTTTTTGAAACTAAACAGTAGAAATTTCCATAAAATCTGACATAAAATTCATTAACGATAAATTTAACATACAATTTCTGGATAATAAAACATCAAAATTCATATAAGGCATCGGTGTAAAGTTTATAAATTATATATTACTGGCGAACGCTCTAATATATTTTTGATAAAACATTAAGTAATTTTTTTGTAGGCCGCATCATTTATAGCATGGTAAAATGTAAAATTAAAATACGATATTTAAAAAAAGCATTACTAATACAAGTTCCTAAAGTGTACTTGTAAATTATACGTTGCAAGCAAATTATTTCACAATGATTTTCGGTAATGGTCGGTGTTGACATAAAATATAAAATATCTTATTTGTTGAATGCAACAATTATTGCACAATCTATATTTCTTGATTCGAGCTTCTCATATCAGATTCATTATTATTTTATATGTTTCACTACTTATATTGAAACAATAATCTCTGTATATATATAATAATCTTTGATTCATGTAGTTCTCTTAAAATTATTTCCTCTAAAACGGTTTGCATGCTTAAGAATAATTGGAGCTATAAGTGCATGTTAACATTTCTTTTAACCTTAAGTACAGGAAATCTAAGTAGAACTTTAATAAAAAAAGGGTAAAATTATCAAAAATACTGAATATATTCCTCGTATGAAAGCAAACACGAAATGCAGTTAGTACAGCATTTGACATCGCATATTTTCTTCTCAATATAAAAACTCTCCCAGTCCATTTTTGTAAAATAAAAGTCGTAATAAATTGGTCCTCAAAAATTTACCATTTTAAAAATGCTATAATGAGTGCACACGTAAAACGATAAAATACTTTGTCAAACAAAATAAAACGTTCAAGGGTCATTTTGTCTTCTCCACTTTTTCAGGTTCATACTTTTCTAGAACCTTACGCAACGATTAAAATTAAAATCTCGGAACGCTTTTAACGTATTACATTTATAGTGTGGCGACATTGTACATTAAATTCACTGCGTGAGACGTTGTATTACGCCGGCTTTTTAAATTTCTCTTTGAAGTGTCCATAATATTTCCGCCTCGCCGGTGCTGCAAACGACTCTATATCCCAATTCGGAAAGAGCGTTTATGACTGTGATTGGTGCTCCTAAAATGAAAATTATCTAATAATTTACATTCTTCCTTTATGTTCTCTATTGACAAGAACTTTCATTTATTAAATATACAATTTAAATTAAATGGAGAAATACTTTTCTGAATGAAATAAAAAAAATAATCTAAAAAATAAAGATTTTGCAAGTGTCCAAAGTCTCCAAATAAAAAAAATTTCTACAAAATATTAACCTTTTATAGCAACGCCGTTTATAACTTCCGATCCGGTATTGGGAAATCTCTTGGACAATGCCAAGATTTCATCCTGCGTTAAGCCAAAGGCCACACAATCCATTGAAAAAGGTGAACCTTTTATGGCCACGTAGTAGTACATTTCACTACTTATCATTTGTGCCAATTTTTCAGACATTTTTACTTCAGCAACTTTTACTTCAGCAACTGACATGATAAATGAATAATTTCCGAGTTCAAACTTCGTTGTCTTTAAGTTCTAAAAGAAAATAAATTTATGTATTGTCGTATTTTAATAAAATCATTTGTTTTGTACTTTGGTAAAATAGTATTACAAGGGACCTAAAATAAAAATGCAAACGTATTTTTTTTTTTTTATAAATTTATTATATTCACAGAAGTATGTACAAAATTATAGTAACTTTGTCTTTTTATGTTTATAAAATAGTTAATGTAACTTTTTCAGCAATTATAATTGCTAAAATATAATTATAATTTAGAAATGTTTTTCTTATAATAATTGTATGTACATACAAAAATTCAGCTTTTAACTTCAATTACTTAAACATAAATTAATTTCCCCATTATTTACAACTTTTTATTTGCAGTCAATATTGAAGACGATTTTTTTCTATTATTTGGCGTTGTTGCTCTTCTTTTAGTTGCATCATACAACATTCATGAGCCCATCGGACTTCACTTTGACTTTTTTCTTTTTCAAAATCCCATTTAAATTTTTCTAATTCTAAAGTTTTTTGTTGCAATTCTATTTCTGCTATTTTTCTCTGCATTTGTTTTTCTAAATATACTTCTTCTAGAATTTTAGCCTCTACACTAGAAGTTTTTGACGTTTGACCACAGGATAAAGTTTGTGCAGATCTTTCATTTGAATGTGTACTTTCAGCTGATGGAGATGTTTTTATTGCCTCTTGAATTTCATCTGAAAATTGTTAATTTAAAACAAATGTATTTTAATTTATGCCTTCATATAAAACAATTTTTTATCAAAGAAATAAAAGATATGTATATATTTAGGGTAAAGTAACTTTATAATTACCTGAAGCAAAATGATTAGTTTCACCATTACAAGTAATTGCAGCCCTGTCTCCATTTTCTAGATTTTGTGTTTGCACAATATTTGTATTTAAACTTTTATTCCAAGTTTTTGAATCTACAAGATCACAATTATTTGAAACACTTTGAGACATTAATTCACTTTCATACAAATGATCAGTTGTTGTTGTCTGTACAGGCTGGTTTCGGTTATACACAAGTTCCATTTGCAATACATGAGGTTTAGAAGCTTTATATTTCAAAGCATTTAAAAATTCTTGTTTTATGCTTTCTGGACATTTTAAACAACGCTCTACGTGTTTTTGCATTCGAGTTGCATTTTGAATATAAGATTGATCACAAAATTTACAAAAAGCAATAATTTGTGAGCCATGAACTTTTTTTGTAAAATAATTCCAAACAATCCCATGTTTCTTCACCATTGTGTCGAAATTAAATGAAAAAGACAGCACTTTAAAGTTCTACGTTTACGAAACTCGGCTTTTTCCGCTTCGACATTCAGGAAGAAATCGAGGTCGCACTGGTAAATAAAATAACATTGTTTTTTTAAAATGTCCCGCTAAACTTTGAGTCATATAACCTATTGTTATTAAAAATTCGAATTTATTAAATAATTAATGCTTTATCGATCACGGTTTAAATAAATTAAAATAAATATGAATATGAACACACCTTTCACATTCACAGTTCAATACTGTTGCTTTTATTGAAGGCAATTGATGCACCTCAATATGTTAAATTTTATGACAGATGAATTTATACTACACAAGCCGCATATACATACAAACCGTTATCTATACAACACTGTGACACGTAAGTCAACGTTCTTTCGGTAAAATAGGGAACTGCCGGTATCGATAAATTATTTCACGGAAGCACGCAATAGACGCTTAAATATTCAATGAAAATTCTCAGAATTCTTAATCACTAACATGATGCTATATACATTTTAATCAATAGAAAAAAAGTAAATTATATAAACTCACCTGCTTTAATGACTGGTTCAGGTTCTGGTTCTGAAAAATCCTTTCTCATAGTCCACATGTACTCATTGTAATCCTGTTTGACACTGGTGCTAGACGATGCAACAACTTTATAGCCCAGAACTTCAAGGGCTGTCAAGATTACGCAAGGATGTTGGAGGTAAACGATGGTTGAGTCGTCACAGTATCCTCCAGAGGCAAAGCGACTTAGTTGTTCTATGTCTGCCGCTACAATGACATTTATCTGATTAGCATACTGAATTGTTTGTAAATGAGCTGAAGCAGTCATATTATTGACAACTCAAAATGCACAAACATGAAATGAACTTAAAGAGAGGAACATTTAAGGAATTAACGTAATGCAATTGAAACACCATTAAGACAGTGGACAATACCTTTCAGACCAGACACAAGTACTCTCCAAGGATACCTGTGACCGTAAGATGCAAGATTACCACGTACCAAAATGTATGGCATCTGTGATATTGAGCTATAACAATCTGTAATAGATGCAGGCGTTTAGTAGCTATGCAAGACTCTTCCTTTTTGTGTCAAAGATGAGTGTGTAAAGTTAGAGGAAAATTACAAGGATTTGTGAATACACATATACTGTATTCCCCATATTAAAAGCACAAAATTCAAACAGACAATTTTAATTTTAATGCAACAAAAACGTCAGGACGTGAATTTTCACTCAACAATTCACGTTTTCTTTTTTAATGACACTAGGATAAAACAAAGAATGAAAAGTTTCTTCGACACAGCCGTAGTTAGAGAGTTAGTTCAAATTAATGATAATTATTTTACCAGCTATTCGTGCGCTACGATTATCAAGGTGCAAACAAACATTTAACAATCGTAATAAAATTTACCGTTTGGAAAAAATCGTCTGATGCTCCTTGACGTTTACCGAAAAATCATCGTCTGCTGCGATGCTAAATAAATATAACACTTGTGGCTCCTTTTTTGTACGATTAACGATCCGGACTAGTTAGGAAAGATATGTAATGAGCATAAAACTTAGTATTTTATGCTACGAACACTGTTTTATCATCTTATAGCACCTGCGACTGACTGAAAATCGAAAGCTAAGTTTATGCTCGATAACGGCTACCTGTGTGTACACAAGGGGGACTCTCGAAATCGTACCTAAAGAACGTACGTGCACGAATTACGTAAATCTATAAAGAGAGTCGTCTACCTTGAATTTCAGAGATTCGGATTTGATTCGAAAGGGTGTCGCGACATTGAGGCGCACCGAGTTGACCTATCAAATCTAGCGAAATTTTCAGTTTTTGTCCAAAAATTCGATATTGTAACCTCCTCTGATTCTAGCTCTGTTGCTTAAGAATATATGTCTACTGGTTTTGTTGAATATAATACTCAGATGTTCTACATTATTCGTGCATAATAATATCAGTCTTTCATTCCTTTGTTACCTCAATTTTTACTCCGAAATGTTTAAGTTTTTGGTACGTACTTTTTACATTAAAATTGGTAACTTTTTATCAAAAAAAATCAGAAATTTCAAATTGAAATTATTTTTATTTTAGTTTACTTTTGGACTTGGAATTTATACTGGCATATACTTAAGTCAAAACTATGAGGTAAACAATAAATTTAGACATATCATTGACTACAAAAATGAACTGTCAAAATTTTGTTTCAGATACCCAGAGTGGATGAACCTTCCAAAATCATTGACCGTATAAAAGAATTTGCAGATGATCACAAGAAAAAATAATGATTAAGTTCCTAGGGTGATTTTAATTGCAAAATGAATTTAACTGTACATATGTATAAGTAATCTATTTTTGTATTAATATTTTAATTTGTAATTATTCCTTTAATTGTAATGGAATAATTTACTTGTTATAAGAGTGTATGTAAAATATATACCAATTTGTTAGATTTTAAAGAATAATTTATTTTCCTCTTATCACAATTATTTTTACATTCGTGTACAAATATTACGTGTATATAAAACCTCCACCAGAATATTCAACTCTGGTTTGAGGCTCTACAAATGCAAGCCAGTCAGAAGCATGTGTTGGTAAAAGACCCATTGACTGACATTTGTAAAGTGCAAGTAGTATATTTACAATTTGACCTAACATAAAAACAAACTTTTGTCCAAATGCATGTGTTCCCTCAATTACTTTAAAAGCTGTAAAAAATTAAGAAATTAATATTATACTTTTTTTAAGGAAGAAATATTGACCAACATTGAAGCTTTTTATGTGATTTAGAAGAACTATTATGTGATTTAAATTTAAACAATTGTAAAAGCTACAATGTTAGTATTTCATATTTCCTTTATAAATAAAAATAATTTATATGCTTACTTTGTTGAAGCGTAAATAAAGCTTTAATTGGCCTAATAATTAGCATCCCAACCATCATAATTGGGAATATGGATATGGAATTACCAGCCATGTACATAATGAAAAGATTCATTGGTACTTGTTTTAAAGGTCCAAGTGCCAAGTCCCATGACTTTTTAATAATTAAATGACTTGAGTTAGAATCTCTGGCATGATCAGTACTGTGTACACTTGCAACTCCATGCGTGTAACCTGGTGGTGCTGCTATTTCAGTACTTTTCTCTTGTTTACCCCTAAAAAATGTTTACATCAACAAAAATAATTAATAACAAGAACAAGGTTTTAAGGTTATAAAAGTTCAAATAATTTTTAAAATTTTGACTGTAATACGAACTTGTGTGAAAAATCCAAGGCCCATTTCATTCGTTTCGAATTCGGTTTTGTGGTTGACATGTTTATTTATCTAAATTCTACATAAATAAAATGTAAAAATATAAATGTCAGAGCGTCAGCTGACGTTATCACACGGTCGTATAATATACTTGTAACTATAACTATAAACTAAAAATTGTAGGCGAAGCTACAACTAACAAGAGTCAAACTAGTTTTACTTTCACTATAGTAGGTCGAATGCGCGATAACCTTACGCGCATTGATCTATGGTGATTGGTGACGTTGCAGGAAAGCAACCAATCCTGAGCCAGCAACGCCTACATTTGTAGGTTTACTTACAGTTCATCCTACTTTTGAATATTTAATGAATATAATGATAAGTATTAAGAAAAATAAAATAAAATATTTTATTGAAATACTGTTATATGTTAATAAACAAATATATCATTTTTATGATTGATTAGCTTACTATAATAAATTGAAAAGCATTTAAAATATAAAAATTGTATCATTTGTTTCTTTAATTATACTTTTAACAAGCAATTTCAGTGGAGTACTTTAAATTAAATATTTTAAATTAAATTCCTTTTTTCGTATAAGATTTTATATTTTGGTAAATAACCCTCTTATAATTTTTTACAAAAGTTCAATTCAATTTATAGCTAATTAGTTTTCACTCTTGAATCATATTAAATGCATAGTAAATAGGAAAAAATTGTTTATTTATCGTTCATTGTAAGAAACTGTTAGATATCATCCTTTGTCCAATCAAAATTTTTATTAAATAATTAAAAATTTATTCGATTCCAAAAGCTTGTAAGTTAGATGCGAACTAAAGTTATGTGAATTATTTTTATGCTTTGATTAGACAAAAATAGCGATATATGTTTTACATAAAATTTTATTTTGCGAGTTTTTTAAAAAATACTCAATCACTATTAGTGTACAACAATTACAAGAAAAGTACACAATAAAATTTTTTAGAAAAACGAAGTTTTAATAATTAATTACGACTATAATTAAGGGAATCCATCATCATCTTCTTCAGCCATTTCTTTTGCTAATTCCAAATCTTGCTGCTCTCTTTCTCTGCGTTCTTCTGCTGATTCAAGATCTTTGCCATATGATTTTGGAGGATATCTCATGGCCTTAACGCTCTGGTTGTGTAAATCTAGACAGAATGTGATTCTCTGATGGAAAGCCAAAAGAGGTTCTCGAGTGCAATAAATGTCTGATGTTTCTTTACTTCTCATGTATCCATTTTCTGGATCAAGAGTAGCTTCTATAACTCCATCTCGAATAGCTTTGGCGACAATAAATTCGGCATCTACTCCAGAATCTAATCCTAATTTTCGTGCAATATCTGCTGGAGAAATGCGTGAATATGACAGGCCAATAGAACGAATGGCAGTCTTAATGACATTATGTCTTAATCTCAGAATAAGTGTATAAGTATGATCTGATCTAAATTGAGGTCCAAAATTCTCCAATACTTCACCAAAGCGTTGCAAATTTCCTAATCTTACAGCCTGTGTGAGTTGAAAATATGGAGCAAGAGCTCTTCTTAATGCTGCTTGTCTAAAGATCTGTCTTTCTGGAATATCTCCCAGCAAAAGTTCTACCGTTACTGCAAGTTTTTGGACTGTTTGCCTAAATCCTACAGCTGTAGTTTGTGGTGCTTTACGCATTGCTTGAACCAAATATTTATGTGCAGCAGAATATTCTAGTCTTGCAGCCTTAATTCTACCTAAGTAGTACAAAAAGCGAGCCCACTCATTATTGCTAGCAGTCTCTGGAAAAGTTGATTTCAACACTAACTTATCTGCTTGATCATAAAGATTATAATGTAAATAATTTCTAAGAAGACAATTTATAAGAACAGCTTGACCTTCAAAGTCATTGCGAAGAGTTGCTGTTCTTAATCTAAGGTGCAGAAAACCACGAATTTTATCCAATTCATCTACAAGTTCATAAGCTCTTGAATGATAGAAATAACACTTGGCAGCAATTAAATCCATAGTTCTTCGATTCTGAGCTGTAATTTTCTGAATAAGAGCTTCTGAACTTTGAACTGCTTCTTTATACTTCTTAGTATCGATTAATCTTACAAGTACAAGTAAATGAATGTAAGCATCAATTTCTGGTAAAAGTGGAGTAGCTGAGCTTCTAAACCTCTGAATAGCAGCTTGGGTTCCTTCCATATCCATTGGCTCTTCAACCCATTGCAAAAGAGCTTCTTTTTCCGGAGAAGATTTTGTATAAAATCCACCAATAATTCCACGTAGTACAATAGGATTCAATTTACGTCTTGTGTTAGGTAAAGCTCTTAAAGCTCTGAGAATGAATCTTGGTTCTTTGTTTAGCACAGCCTTTTCAATCTGTCTCGTATGCTCCCGCAGGTCATGAATTGTTACAAGGTCAACATCTTTCTTCTCATCCGCTTCTCCATTCGTGGCTTCAGGATTTGTAATTTCAACTTCCATTGCCTCTACATTTTTTCCTTGAACACCCATGATGATGGTTTTCCAGAGAAAGACGCTTTAAAACTGTAGTAGAAACAAAATTCTGATTAATAAATATTTTTTAAGAAAAATTTTCATTGTTAAGAAAGCATAATAGTCATTCTATAACCTCCGATTTTGTTTTTAGGTTAAACTGCATTGAATTCACCAACAAACATAAGTGATTTTTGTATTTATCGATTTTTCTTATTTACTTAACAAAATATTGATAATGTAATAGACACAATTAAACTTACTTCAAATGCAATCTATTTCAAGCCGCTTTTTGGATGTCAGAGTCGGAATGATGCTGCAGTATCATCAACTGATTCACCTACGCTTAGCTGATGTGTAGATCATAAACTCGACAGCAGGGTTGATTTGACTTGCCGGCTACGCTCACAGTCCATAACTGTTGGCAACTAGCGCCACGAACGTAAAGTCTCACAAGTACAGTGCGTATTCAAATGAAAGCAGAAAGAGAAACTGAGAAAGCCAGAAAGCATCAGTCAGAAAGCGCATAGAGAATTTTTGGAACGTCTATCTAAAGAAAAGTCTTTCCAAAAAAAAAGATTTCATGTAAAATGATGTTTGTTTTATATTCAAAATCAATAACTATAAATATTTAAGAAATGTTAACATTAAAAGAAAAAACAACTTAAATATTTTTGTAAATAAAATTTACATTTTTATTTTATATAAGTATAATATTTTAAAACTAATACACAACTGATAAATAATAATATTAAAAATAACGTCAATTCATATTAAATCAAAGTTTTAATATATAAATAAAACTACTTATATATTAATTAAAATAAAAAGAGAGACTTTAAGTAATTATTTACATTTGTTTTACATTATTATTTTATAAATATTTACTAATTCTTTGTTTATTATTATTTTATTAAAATGACTGACAAGTGTGAAAAAAAAATTGAAAAGATTATATTTATTGCTAATAAAACATTTTCCTCTTAAATTTTGTCGTGTTATTTTATAAGAGATATCATCC
>UCOL01001335.1:0-38905 GCA_900474335.1 Ormyrus nitidulus
GGGGGGGGGGGGGGGGGGAGAGAAAAAAAAGAACGGGGCGAATGTTTAGTCGGAGATCCGTCGCTCGATAGCTGATTGAAATTTAGAGCCGCTCGCGATTAATCTCCCGGTGAAGGGTATGTCGAAACTTTTTTTTTCTCCCCTCGCCGACAACAACTACCCCGAGGTTTTTCCGAATTACTGACCCACTTTGCAGCCCGCGCCACACTTGGTGAATGAAACAAGTGTCCGCCTATCAAGGCAGATATATGAATAGCAGCAAAGTTCCGGCCTACTTAGACAATTGTTTCAAGGATACTTCAATAACACGCAATAGATTTATCTGTCCCTCCGAGCTCTCGAGCCGAGAGCCACGAAACTGCCGAGAACACCTTTTTTTTTTTTTTTTAAAGGGAACCGAAGATCGACGCGGAGCGCAGCAGCTCTCGGCAAAGATATCCGTTCGTCACGCCTCGGAGAGAGAGAGAGAGAGAGAGAGAGAGAGATGATCCCTCGCGCGCCGCGAGGAGTCCCTCATCTCGCATTGTGCCCAGTCTCCGAAGAGGCAAAAAGAAAAAAAAAACGCCAGCAGGGACTTTACGACGGACGGACGCGGCGTAAAACGGCAATTTATGGCGAAGCCGAAAATATTATATATTGACAGCCGCGGCGGTGGGTTCGCGCGCGAGCTTGATTTGTTGATAGTAATTTATCCGCTGCTGGCTGCTGCTGCTGCTGCTGCCCGCCGAGTCGAGAGAGAGAGACTTTCGGCCGAGGCCGGGAGTAACGAGCGGACGGGCCTAAATCAGCGCTCGTTATTGCCTGCATTTTTTACGTAATTGCCAGCGGGCTCTTTGTTTTTAAGGGCTGCCACGGACTGCAAGAAGACTCGCGGCGTGCCGTAATAACGGAGCCTCGAAACTTTTCCGAGGGCTCGCGGCGTTTTTATTATGATACCTTCCTGCAGATCGGCAGCGAGATATTCCTCGACCGAACGTTATTAATACAGTTACTTTTTATTTTTAAACCCATTGTCGAAGTTGGTCGCTCCTCGAAAATGAAGCGGAATCCGTGTGCCGCGCTCGATTTTTCGGGGATTATTTTCGAAGAATTTACTTTGCACCGCCGAGCGGTACTTGTCGAAACACAATTTTTCTTCCCCGGCCGCGCGGTCCGATTTCCCGAAAATTATTTTTATGCACTCGCCGCGAGAAAGAGAGAGAAAGAGAGAATGAAAAGACGCGCGTCGTCGTCGCGAGAGTTTCCCTAAGGTTAAACAGCGACGGATTTAGAATTGAAGCTACGTAAACAGTAATCAATGAGGGAGCGACGGACTTGTTTAAAAAAGGGAGCCGCCTCGGCCGAGGAAAGTCGCGAAGAAACACGAACGACAGCCGGGGGGGTCCGATATAGAGAAAGACGAGTGAAAAATCGAGCCGCAGCCGCCGCTGCCGGCGGCGCGGAAGCAGGAGCCAGACGAGCGACGCGGAGAGACAAAGCGAGAACGCGGGACCGAGATTTTTGTATTTTTACGCCTGAATTAATGAATGCACCGCTGACGCCTCGATTTCCCCTTTTATATACTGGCCGTAAAGAGAGAATGATTACGGCGGCATCGATATCGGAGGAGCGGCGAGGCTGGTCGACGTATCGACAGTTTCCCAAGAAAGTTATAAAGCTCCCGCCGCGGTTACATCGCCGACGGACTCGTACTTTCCTCCTTTGCTCGCTCGACGGGAAATTTCCCTTTCTGCAGTCGATTTAACTTTTACCCGCAGACGCGAGAAACTACATCTCGTTTCGCTCGCGCAGCAGAACGCGTTGACAATTCTGCAGTTAAATTCTGCAGTTACGACGCTAATAATATTCCACCCGACTCCGCAACAACGAAATACGCGCGGAGGCTACAAAGTAAAAGGAATCCTTCGGCCGAAACAAATCGAGCTTTTTTACCATACCGGAGAGCATGGCGCTTTCCCCTCTCCGTAGGAGATCTCCGCTATTTTTTGCCCGCAAGCTCCGCCGCGAGAGCTTTTTGCTCTCGCGCGGCCCGAGGGATCGCACTCGGGAAGTGTTTCACGGGGCCGCATTTAGGGCTCTCTCTCTCTCTCTCTCTCTCTCGTTAGCTCTTTTTACCGACTTCCTGATATCTCAATCGGCGTAACTTTAGATTTGGAGCGCTTTCAAAAAGATATCCTAAGTAGCTTCTATTCCCGGGGCAGACGCGCGGCGCGCGCGGCTCTCGTATAAGTGCGCGCGCTGATAAGCCGCCGAGAGAGAGAGAGAGAGAGAGAGAGAGAGAGAGAGAGAGAAAGAGAGAATGTACAGAGCCCAACTTTTCGCCCCGTCATGCTCGGCGGATCGAATTTCTAAATCCAAAGTACGCGCCCGTGGACGTGCTCATGCTTACCTATGAGTGCCGCAGTTTAATATCAGAACCTTATTGGATTAGTTCGTAAGTAGATTATCGAAAACGATTGTCTTTCTTAAATCGCTGTTTTTGCGTCGGGGGGGTGGGAGAGAAGACACTCGCTTCTCGGAGACATTGAAAAAACGTTTCGACGAGAAAAATTGTTATGTTTCGGAAAAATTTTAAGATGCACTATATACAGTTTTTACCAAATTGTTGATGTGTCATTTTGTTCGCTTTTATTCGCGTGTCCATACATATTTTGTTAGCGCAACGCATCGCTTAAATCGAGGCGAAAGCATATTATTTCATTGCGGCGATCCATCCCTTCCCTTCCGTGCACGACTTTAATAAAGCTCATGTAGTTCGAACCTTGCGGTAGATTTGCCTCAGTCGAGATCGGATAAAGTGCAGTACAACTTGATACTTTGACAACGCGCTGATACGACATTTCCAAGCACGAAAAAGGCTTCTTACGCTGAGGTAAGTTTACTACCGTTAAATTTATAATAATCGCTAGTTTAAAAAAAAAAATAATAATAATAATCGCGGAATATTTTTGAAAAAATGTATTTCTTTTTTAAATTTATTATTTCGTTCGACTGTTAAGATACGATGTATCGTTTCAATAAACCTTCATTTCAGAAGCATCGCGATCGGGCTAAAAAGCCTAAAAAGCAATCTCCGCCTCTCCTTCTCTCCATCTCTAAAGCGTTTGGCCAACGCGTACGACAAAATGAGGCTTCCTCCCGGCCTGCTCTTGATCGTCTGCCTGATCGCCTCGTCCCGCGAGGAACAGCAGCAGCAGCAGAACATGCACAAGACCCCGAAGCACCTGCGCAAGGAGCTGGACAACAAGTCCTTCCTCTCCCTGTCGAGCTACGGCGGCGAGCACCCGGGCCTCGTCTACGCGAAGAGCGGCTTTGACAACGTCACCTTCCACCCCGGTGAGAATGTCCTCGTGTTCACGATCGAGCGCTTCGCCGACGAGATGAGCTTCCGCAAGACCTGCTGGACGAACCTCACCGCCGAGGGCAAGGAGATACTCGGCGTCTACTACCTCGATCCGGACAACGTCGTGGCCACGTGGACGCTCAGGGCGGACAGGTCGCTGCTTTACGTCTATCTCGCTAACGTCGAGGAGTGCGAGTGGAAGAACGTCAGCAGGCTGACGATGGATCCGCCGCAGGCCGACAAGTCCGATCGAAAGCCGTATGTCATTACTTACGCCAACGGGTTCGATGTCATATTCTCGAACCTGGACATGTGCAAGAAGCGCTTGTGCAAGGTCTCGTACGATAAGAAAGGTATAAAGGTACCTAAAGAGTGAATCTTAGAGTCGAATACCGCCTGATAAATCAATCGCGGACCACTCAAAAAACTAAAAAAAAAAAAAAAAAAAGATTAGCGCCTAAAAAATTTCCGTCGCATTGCTTTACCAACAAGTACGGTAATTCCTAAAAAAATATATTTCTAACTCCTACACCGCGTACGCGACATCGACAAAAAGTAGAATTACCAATCGTTCGTCTTGCAGGTGACATCATCGACGAATTAGTACCCATCCAGGACGACACGTACGATCCCTCGCTCACCAAACCAGGCTACTCTCACTTCCCGCACTTGGCAGCCGTCTCCAGCAACAGTTCGGCCAGGGGCTACTGGGTCTTCGTCGAGGGGACGAGATGCTCAACATCAAGATCCTCAACTTCCGCGGCCAGGTGATCAACTCGAAAACCGCCCACATCGATCCGAAAGTGAACGACAACAACGAGACCTTCGTCAGCTCGAACGAGTTCGAGGTGTTCGGCTACTGCTGGCTGATACCCCGCAACAAGAGCGTCTCCTGCTACCAGTACGACACGAATCTCAGGCTGATCTTCAACTACACCTGGACCATCGGCTTCTACACGAAGCAGGCCTGGCTGTACAACCTGAAGACCGGCGGCTTCCTCCTCCTCGCCAAGGATCAGATGAACGGCAAGCACTACATGACGCTGGTCGAGGGTGCCGGCCGGAGGAGCGACTCCCTGGAGATGCCCTTCAGCTGCGATCCCGATTACATTTACACGCCCGCGAACGACGGCTACTACTGCTCCTTCGGCTTCTGCAGGAGCAAGAACAATGCTCGGGTGACCACCGACATGCACTGCATACCGAGCCTCGTGTTTCGTCAGTCTCTGCAAGAGAAGGCGATGCTGCGTCAAAAGCAGGACTCGACCAAGTCTGCCTCGTGATTCTCGGCGCCCTTCTGTCACAATCGCTGTAACCGCTGCATTCATGTAAATGTACACGACTGAGATTCGATATTAAAGATTTTTGATTAAAATTTTCTAAAGAAATAGACAATACGTTTCCATTGTATCGCCTCGTTATTACACTTTCGATTTACGCACAACAAATCTCCGCCCCACCCAACGACTGTTTTCACTGATTTCCTGAATTTTTCAAAAATATTAAGAAAAACCAAAGCGCTGCCCCCCCCACCCCCGGCGAAAAGGTTGAAGCACCTTCCGCCGAGGAAACGTGCAATGAATGACGGGTGGTACACTCGAATGGATTAGCGAGGGATTAAGACGGGCGAAGCCGGCACGCGGATGAGCGAGAGAGAGACAGTGAGTCAGTGCTCCGGGAGTGCTCGCACCCTCTCCGTCGCCGCGCCTCCTCTCTCTCTCTCTTGTCAATCGCACAATCATTTTTTTCGCGCTGGTTTCGCAAACGAAATTCGAGCGCCAGCTAAATTTTGATAAGCTCCCCCTATTTTTTGTTCTCTCTCTCCGAAGGTGCAGCACACAGTTTCGAAATCTTCAGCTGCGTCGTATCGGGCCGGGGTAAACATCGTTAATAAAGTCGGGAACGAAGCGGGAGTGTTTCGGCGCGCTGCCTAATAGTGTCAAATCAACACGGTCGCCGGCGGAGAGGAGAAAGAGAGAGAGGAAGCGAGGAGGAAAAAAAAAGGCTGCTGCCGGCGGTGCATCGGCGACGGGCGGTGATAAATCAAGCCCCCTCGATCGAGCGCGCCGAAATTAACACCGGAACACCAAAATTAACTCGTAAATCAGCCGATGATCTTCGAGCCGTTTAGTCGAACAACGAAAAACCCTTTGCGTCTGTCTGTCCGTTCGCTCGGAAGCAAAGTGCGGCGCGAGAAAGCTTTACAATTTTAGCTGGCTTCCGATCGGGGATTCTCGGTGGTAAAAGTCGAGCTTTCCCCGGCGAGTGAAGAAAGTATATACGCGAGCAGCTCGTCGCACCGACACTCGTGGAGAGCCAGAGCGAGCACGCCGCGGTGTGCAGTCAAGATCAGCAGGTGAAAAGGCAGCGGCGGCGGCAACGGCCGGTCGGCGATCCCCGTCGACGTGTGGCCATTCGCGGCTGTCAAAACGGTCATCATCGTCTCGTAGGTAGCGCCCCCCCCCCCCTT
Organism: Ormyrus nitidulus; assembly: GCA_900474335.1. Lineage (NCBI taxonomy): Eukaryota > Metazoa > Arthropoda > Insecta > Hymenoptera > Ormyridae > Ormyrus > Ormyrus nitidulus. The sequence continues at coordinate 5,814 of UCOL01001335.1, forward strand.
CCTCCCGGGTCAGAGAACGTAAAAGCTCCATGTTTCTCTCCTCCACCTCGGTCCGAAAGCCTAATATAAAACACGCTCTCGTTCGAGCACGCCGTCACGTTTCGCCCGCAAGCTCGACGCATTGCGTTATCCCCACACTCTCACTCTCTCTCTCTCTTTCGGATCGTTTCTATTCCTGGAGCAGCACCCTGACTCTCGGAGCCGCGCGGAGGAGGTGAGCGAAGCCGCTGCCAGTGTTCGGAGCCGCGGGCCAGTGCGTGTATCGGTCCACGAGCTCGAGAGCTCTCGCGAGGAGGAAGGTGTGTGCTTTGGTATATATACGGAGTGCGGACCGCCAGGGGACGGAAGAGAGAGAAAGAGAGATAGATAGATGGAGATAGCTCTGGGCCCTCGCCGAGTTTGCGCGGAACTTTGTGCAAAAAGCGTGGCTCTCGGAGGCCGCGCGACGAGAGCAGAGAATGAGAGAGATACTCTGCCGCGGCTACCGCCCTCTGCTGCTATTATTGTGATTTGTGAGTGATACCCGCCGGGACGAGAGAGAATTATTTTCTACGGAAATTTGCCGACTTTCTCTCTCTCGAGACAGGGATAATATGAATATCGGAGAGCGAAGGGCGGCTCGGCGAGCTGCGAACGTGGTAATATCGGCCAAAGTCACTGCTCTTATATATTCCCCAACACGTGGCGCTGGACCGACTGCAACAAAAGGCTATAGATAGCGCGAATTCTGGATGAAAGTTTACGCATCGCCCAGCGGACACCCGAGGGGTCTTTAACCTTCGACCAACAAAGACAATCGGCTCGCCGAGGCGGAGGTTAAAACCACGTGAATTCTCGCTAAACCGACACCTCCCTCGCCTCGTCCTCCGTCGCTTCGCGCGGCGTCGTCCGTTGTTTAGCTCATCTCTAATTCAGCCGCTTCTCCTAAATCACGTCCCGGGCACACTTCTCCACGCTCGTGAAAAACGTCGGCGGCCGTTACACGAGGCCGCTCTCGGCCGGAATCGGTAAGAAGGTCTTCGCACCTGCGGCTCGCGGATATTATACGATTCCCCGCTGCTCTCGCGGCCCTCCCCCCCGATATCTCGCTCTCGCTTGCGTCATTATACACAAGAGCGAGCGAGCGAGCCGTTACGCGAGGCGTAATAGCGCGTACTACGGAGCCGGCTCCGCGAGAGATAATAAATAGAGAGAGCGCCGCGCGGAGAGCGCCGCCGCCGCCGCCTTTTTCACCGGCTCTCCAGCTGGATAACAGTGGACGAAATTCGGCCGCGGATCAATCAGGCGGTCTGCTTGGCTTCTGTTTTTTTTTTCTTTTTGTTTGGCGGCGATTAGCGATTATTTACGCATACTCTCGAGTGAAATTAATAGCGCGCAATGAGATATATTACATCGGCGCCGAGTCCGAGGAGGTTAATGCGAGTTTTCATTTCAATAATTTACACGCACCGCCGATAAAGAGCCGCAACTGCACGCGCTCGGCGATTTAAGCAACCACAAGATTCCGCGGAATATCAGCCGATTGAGCAACGCGCATTGTTCCCGGGGCCCCTGGTAAAATCAGCCCGCCGCCGCCGCCGCGGCGAGCGAATTTATTTTTCTGCCTAACAAACGAACGAACGAACGAGCGAGCAGCCGCGGAGCTCTCCCGCGAGTCCGTTCGCATAATATCGTTGCGCTCGAAATTTATTAACCGCGGGAATATCGCGGTTCGCGGCGGGTGCAGCGCTCGCTCGTCTGTAAAATTATACTCGCGCCGCGCGCCTAACGAGCCCCGCTGCTCGGCAGATATATATCCGATATTAATCAGCCGCCGAAATTTAAAATTATACGTTTTATCTAAAATCCACCGTTACACAGACTCGCTCCCCGGATTATAATCGAGAGATCTCTCGATCCGCTCTCGCGCGCCGGCGTTACGCGTTATATTCGAAATTCCGGAGCGAGGCGCAGCCGGAAAAATCGCGGAAATAGCGGAGAGTCCCTCTCTCTCGAATCGATCGGTATCTCTCTCTCTCACCGAGGGCAGGGTCAAGCGCGCGCGTCTAGCTGTTTTCCGTTTGCCGGAGTTTAACGCTCGCGCGGAAAGAGAAAGCATTTCTCGGGACCCATGGGGAAAAAAAAGAGGATATCCCCCTGTTTGCTCAGGGGGATATACACTCGCTCGCGCACGGCAAAATGCAAATTGCGCCGCGGAGAAGGGCCATAAATTTCTAATGATGATGTACGACTCGCGAGAGCGAGAGGCTTTAATCGAATGAGGCGAACGGTACTGTGCTCTCTCTCTCTCTCCCCTTTCCCCGCCGGATCACCACCGCGGAGTTTCTCCGCCGCGTAAAAATAGAAGCCCTGCCCGAGAGAGAGAGTAGCAGTCGAGCCTGGCTTCTCTCTCTCTCTCTCTCTCTCTTCCTCTCTCCGGCGAGACTTTTTTCTTATTCCTCCGGCCGCGCGATTCTTCTTCTCCCGGCCCCTGTCCGATTAAGGGGAATTTAGCGAGGCTTTTGACTGGCCGGTTGCTTGCTTGCTCGCTTGCTTTTGCCCTTGAGTCCCGAGTTAAATGCGGAAGATATCTGATAGCCGTCGCTGCTGCTGCTGCTGCTGCTGCTGCTTGATGCTGCTTTTCCAGAATTATATGGGGGGCCCTCCTCCGAGCGACGCTCGAAATTTGTACCGGTTACATCTTGCAGTAAAGATGCCCGATTGAAACGTCTTCCTTTTGAATAATTTTAAGCGAGCTGCCGGCGGGGATTTTGCCTGAGTCAAAATTCAGGAAAAGGCGTAAATATAAATATGAAGAATCATTCGCGGAACTCGGATTTAATAGCGTTTAAACTTCAGCTCAATACAATGTTTCAGGGTGGACACGCGAGTAAATCGTCTCGACGCTCTCGGGTCGATGCCAAAGATTCTTTGATCATTCAAGACTTACGTTGAAGCTTTTGTTAAATATAAATTTGTCCTTTCGAGCCTCGATTGTTCATAAAAATATTCATATTTCAGCGATGTTTAGAGCTAAACTCCGAATCGTATTCAAAATATCATTAATTATCCTCGACGGCGAATATTGAAATCCCCGGAAAAATATTCCGCTTGTTATACACTCTTTATTTACTCACTAAATCACCCGCTAAAATGACAAATGTAAATAGGAAAATTATCCCCGCGGGAGCTCCGGTAAAAATATTGCGGCGCGGCACGCGCCAAGAGCGACCGTTCAATTTTTATGAAAAATTACCCTTCGAACGAGCCTTACAGACTTCGTCTAAAAACTCGGAAAACGAATCGTTCACTTTTCCCTTGACAACTCGAATCGCGTCACTTACAAAACGCGACGTTAAGTCCCGCTCGGAAAATTGGAACCGCCGCGCTGCGAGGCAGTTACAAACAGAGTTAAATCACTCGGGAGAACGTTGTTCGAGCGCCAACCGATTCCGGTGCGTAAAAGCTTCCCAAATCCGGCTCCGGAGGAAGAAGCCGATACTCCTCGGTTTAAACGTCGAAAGAACAGCAAATGATAAATATCAACAGTTTAGGCTCTCGGCTCGCGCGCAACACTTGTACGTATCCCCCCCCTCCCCCTCCGATATTTTTAATCGCCCCGAGCGGCGGCGCGCGGCTTTTTCTACTTCGTCGGTGGCGTGAGGCCGCGGGGAGATCGGTCTGGCGGCGCGCCAGAGTCGCGCTTTCGGGGAAAAATTATGCAAAACGTCATAACTCTTTAGCCGTATCGGAGTTGGAGCAGAGAGAGAGGAAAACTGAGTCACGGCGCGGCGGGCTTCCACTTTTATAAACCGAGGGCTTGTAACAAGTGGCAACGCGCCGATTGACTTTCTAATTATACACCTAGGAACGAGGGGATTATCGGGTCTTTTTTTCTTCGGAAGGGAACTCGATGCGTGCGAGCCGCTAAATTGGACGAAATTCGGGCTCGGTGAGTAACAAGTGGCCTGGTCGCGCCGCTAATCGACGGATCGCCGATTAACCGACCTTTTCCGTGGAATTCGATTTCGAACTCGTTACTTCGAGGGGGGAGAAACGGCTGCCGCTTTTTTCCCCGGGGATTAAGTGTTGCCGACTTTCTCTCTCTTTTGTTTGTGCCTCGAGGAGCAGCTGAATTATGCACTTTTCGATCCTCTCGATTTCCCCGCGATTGGCGGCAATAAAAATCCTCAAACAATGCGTTTACATAACGGATGTGTATATATCGTTCCCTTAATAATTTCTCGCTTGTTTACGTTACCGTTCTCTCCGCGCCGCTTTTTAAGAAAAGCGAATTATCGATTGTGCAATACTAGATAATCCCACTGATTGCTATTTCGTCGGTCTCAATAATATCGGCGCGGAACATTTTTCGGATATATACCGCAGCGACATGTGCGCCCAACTGCGGAGAGTGAAATATTGTACGACGGCGGTATTAAAATTTTACGTACGCGTTATAAAACTTTACACGCGCGGCGGCCCTCTATACCGAACGGCGCATTTTTTTACATAAATTCGAATGTACATTCAATGCATATTTAAAAAGGCACTCGTATATATATATATATATCTCGCCGGCGAGGATCGATCGCTTTTCAAAACAAAATATGGCAAAGTAAATAAATGAATCCCGCCATCAGGTGTTAAAATAATGATCAGCGCGATATGCGCAAGGCCCGAGTTATATGTATCGCCTGTATTCAAATCGCTCATACATATATATGTATATGTAAGGCAGCAGGCGGGTTGCAAAGGCGTTTAATTAAACTCGAATTACGAGCTCAATTAACGCGTGCTCGGTTCTCCATCTTTCGGGCTGTCAGTGCGACTCTAAGCAGCGAATATCGCTCGCGGTGGGAGAAAGAGAGAGAAGAGACAGAGAGAGAGAAAGAGAGAGAGTCGAGCCCCTGGCAAAAGTTAATCGAATGCGGCAGATCGCGCCGAGATAAATTGCTCGCGCGCCTTTCTAAGAGGCGGCGGGAGATTTGAAATGAAATAGAAAAGAACAAAAAAAAACGTGTTACATTCTATTAGGGGGCAAGTTGCGAGTTGTATTTTTAAGCCCCGCTAATTTGTCATGCTTTGGCCGTCTTAATGGATATTTCGCCGCGGAGAGAGAGAGAGAGAGCTGGTGCTGGTTTTTGAAGCTTAAAATAGCGCCATTTTAGGGTCGTCTTGATACCGGCCGGCCTGTCAGAACGATTCTATTTAGAAAATTTACGGGCTTTTCACAGCTCGACTGACGCGAAACGCGTATATCGTGTTTCGGTTACGCTCAATCAAATTATACGCGCGGCTCAATTGGGAAAAAAAAAAGTATCTTTACGCGCGTCGTCGTTTACTTCTTCTATTTTAAGATTACTCCAGAGAATAAATATCAACACTCTTTTAGGGCGGCGGTCGAACTTCTCTCGAAAAGAACTTTACCAAATAAAGCAAATATTAGATCTTCGTAAAGCCGCACGAGAATCCATAAAAAGCATCGGTCTTCAAACGGAACTCGCAGAAAACGCAACTATATCCCGCGGGCAAAGTGCACCAAAATTAGTCCGACAGCAGGAGCAAAGAAGCTAAGCGGCCAATCGAGCAGCTCTGCCCTTTTCAGCGAGAGAGAGAGAGAGAGAGAAGCAAAAAATAATGGAGACCGCAGCTGCGGGATTCCCCAAGGAACGGGCTATTCCGGGGGCCTCTTTGTTCGGCCGATGGGCAAAGTGCGCGAACCTCCTGCAGCGAGACGGTTACGGCGCCGAAATAGAACGCGCGTCGAATCAAAAAATCGTCGCGGCATACATCGATTCGCGGATTTTATCCAGATCGTTATGGCGGCTGGAAGGTGTCCAGCATTAATTCGTTGGATTTATCTTTATTTGAGATCCGATCATCGGCGACTTTTACTGGACCATAACTTTGAGGCACGCCGGCGGGGATCGGAGTCTGCTTAGCATCGAATCCCCATGAACGTATACTTCGATCCACTTTTCTCCGGTTAAGGGCCGCGACTTCCCATTCCCACTCCGCAAAATGTACTTTCCCATATAACATCTTCCGTAAACATTTCATTAGTTTAAGCCTCGAAAGTCGCCAGTTCAGAATTCATTACTCGCAAGAGCGCTCGTCCAAGCGCCCTTTTGAACTCGGCAGGAGCCGCGGCATCGCAGAGTTGTAATACCTTGGCACGGCGCGCCGGCGGATTTACTGTAAATAGCTGTCACTAGATTACGCCGAAATTTAAAAGCTCGGAAGAATCGTGGGCCGCGCGCGGCGGAGCTTTAAAAAGAAAACTCGCCTTGTTAAAGTAACGTTTTTAATACGCTTTATAAATACTGATTCTCCGCGCGAGGGCTCCATATAACCAATCCCGCTCGGCGAAAGTTTATTTTTCCAATTCCCCCGAATCGTCCCTTGCCATCGAGCGGAGAGCGAGAGACACCGACGGGTACCCTAAAACGGCGGCACGGCGCGAGAGAGCGCGCGACTTATAAATAACCGCCGCGAAACTATAATTTCAGCACTATACTCAATCAGGCGCATTAATCGCCGGCAGGGCGTTAAAATTGAAAAGCTCGCTTTCAGCCGCAGCGGCAGCGGCAGCAGCAGCAGCAGCAGCTCGATTGAAAGCTCGAGCGCGATTACCCGGGTATAAATCGCCGGACTCGCGACTTTACGATCCCATATAAACTCCGGCTCGGCTCCGATGATCGGACCGAGAGAGAGAGAGCCCGTATATATTCTATTAGCGTATCCGCGCGGCGACGGCGGCAGCGGCGTCGGCGGTGGGAAAGGAGGCCGCGATTTTTCGTCGCCATATCGTCCGCGCGAAATATCCCTTCTCCCTCCCCCCGGTCTCATGCGGCAGCTTCTCTCCCTCGCGGCGAAAATCGAGCGAGCGCTCTAAGCCAAGTGCCGAGCGGCGCCTATGCCAAGTGTGCTCTTCTTCCCGCGCGCGACGTCCTTTTCTCTCTCCGCCGCTGCTGCTGCGCGGACAATCTCTCTGTGTGCGACGACTGCTGCCGCTGCCGCTGCTTTCCCCCGCCGCGATTTTTTCTTTTTTTTTTTTTTTTTACTTTTTCGTTCGCCTCTTTAGCGGCAGGGAGCTGCCTATTTTTTTAGTCCCGTTCGCCGTTATTTGAGCGAGTCGAGTCTGGCCGGACGAGTCGCGGGCTGCTTCTTTCGCTTGTCAGTGCTTCGGGGTTCGAAGTTCGCGCCGGTTTCTGTGCCGATTTTGTTTGTGTTTTCTCGCACGAAGATTGTTGCCGTTTCGAGGTACATTTCTTTTTTTTTTTTTTTTTTCTTGGTACGCGGCTTTTTGAAAAAGTGATCGTCTTCGAATCGTCCCAGAAACAAATGGATTTATAGGGCAAAGGGCCATACATAATTGATAGCACTGCGGCACTCGTTATAAAGCTCAAGGCCGAAAAAATCATCCCTCTAAAAGCCATAAAATATTAAAGCCGGAGGAGAACGAGAGAGAGAGAGAGAGAGAGCCGATTCCTTTTGGTCGTGCGCTGCGTCTCCGTAAAAAGAAAAAAAGGGACGTCGCAAAATTGCATCATCGTCGTTGCGTCGCGTCGTCGCTCCTTTCCAGCTCCTTCGGTGCACAGTGGGGCTTTCGACGAGTCGCTCTTAAGCGAAAAAGAGAGGATTACCCGGCAGGAGGAGGATTACCGGAGTACATCAAAGTGAATATAGTAGCCGGGGCGACAGTGATTTCTTGCAAAGTCAATCAAAGTCGCATTAAATTTTGCGAGTAGCCCCGAGTTTTGTGCCAGCTGGACTTTAAGTGCCGTCCAAATATTTACAAAAGTTCTCCTCGAGAGCCGTTTCGTTTCTTTCTTATTTTCGCGCTCGCGGTTTTAAGTGGGGAGGGGGGGGGATTCTTTCGCGTTCTCTCGCGCGTTTACGGCACGGTTTTGCAATCGGACACGGATATTCCACCGGCGGTCGATCGTTTATTTTCGCGGGCTTTATTTTGTAAACTGTCCAGTCGACGGATAGAGAGGAGAGCGTTTTTTTTGCATCGGATTCGAATTTTCGAAGGGAGCTCGCAATCGCGCCGAGTAGGCATGTAGAGAGGCGCGTGTTTTTTCTCCTCCTAAAATTCGGAATCAGCTCGTTGGCCGAATGCTCGGAGCTCCGCGGACGAGCCAAATCTGTTCTCTTAATTCCCGCGGTCGTCGCGCGAGCTCAGCGTTTATGCGTTCGATAAGCAGCAGCGGCGGCGGCGGTGGCGACGGCAGTAGCGACAACTTTAAGCCCCCGCTCGTATCGCCGCTAAAAGCCCTGCTCATTTCCGACGGTAGCACAAAGTTCCGCTTGCAATCAGCTAGTTAGAAAAAAAGAAAAAAAAAAAGAGAAAGCCTCTCCCCCGTCCGTCCGCCTCCGCCTGACAAAGTTCCTCTCTTCTAGAAGTAAGAACGAGGGGGTTAACGATGCGCCCGGATGCACCGTCCGCCCGTCGGATTTGAAATTCAAACAAAAAGCCCGGAGAGCCCATCGGCGACGAATGAAGCAGGCGGCGGCGTTCGCCGGCGGCAAGTTCGAGGATGAACCGATCGGCCCGCGGCTGGACAGGCTTAACCCCGGGCCGGGAGCAGCCCGGCAGATGACGACGACGGCGAGCGGAGTGCTGGGCGGCCCGCGTCGGCTTGGCAATCGGACATTGCCGACGAAAATGTGAGTGAGAGAGGGGCGACGACTCTCTGCACACCTCTGCCGAGTTCAAAGTGCCCACTGAAAGATGTTGGACATATTCCGCGGCCTCAAGAGCCTCATCAAGATCTCGCACATCCACATCGACACCGCGGGCTTTCGACTCCACTACAGTCTTACGGTGATACTGCTGATCGCCTTCTCGCTGATCGTCACCACGAGGCAGTACGTCGGGAATCCGATCGACTGCATACACAGCAAGGACCTGCCCGAGGACGTGCTGAATACTTACTGCTGGATACACAGCACTTACACGATCACCGCGGCATACAAGAAGAAGGAGGGCTACGAGGTACCCTTTCCCGGCGTTGACAACTCGAGGTCGTACCCCGAGACCGAGAGGAAGGAGTACAGGTACTATCAGTGGGTCTGCTTCATGCTCTTTCTGCAGGTAATTTCATTTACGTTCTCATAGCCTCTCTCCCTTTTGCTTTAGCATTCTCGACGATTAATCTAATTGCGAACTCGCGCGACTTTCGAGCGCTCGCGGACAAATTGCGGAATTCGAATGAAACTTTTAGTGGGAAATATATAGCGCCGTTCGAATATTTTCTCGGATAGTTAAATTTACGCGGGTCTTTTTGTTTCGATGCTTTTAACTTTATTACACCTTGAACAATTTTCGAGTTATAACGTTGATTTTTACTCGTTTTGAAAAGCAAATTTCAATTCTTCGAACGAACAAACAGATTTATACGCAGATTAGCTGGAGCGAGTATTCGAACAATGCAATTCCATTAAACGTTTATCCGAATTCAGTAAATTTTACGCATCGCGCGCTCGATCGATTAAACCAAATAAAATCGAAGCTGCTGCGCCTCGAAGGGATTAAGAAAGTTCGCGCGACGCTTGACCCATTTCGCCGTTCAATCAGCTCGGCGAAATCTGCGCTTCCGCCGTGATCGAAGCCGCGGAAGAAGCTAAATAACTCGGCGCGCGCGTCTCCAACCGCGGATTATCCTATCGACGCAACGACGACGCGTAACAAATGGATCTTTTGTTCGCGCCGGAAGTTGCCCAGTATCGCGCGTAATATCCCGTTACGACGCAGCCTCTTCCCTCTCTCTCCGTGTGTGGCTCAATGCCCTCTGCTCTCCTATTGAGAGACGGCTATGCGCTCGACGAGTGACGGCCAGCTCGGCGACGATCGGCTCGCGGTGCAGCGGCTCTCTCTTTCTCTCTCTGTCAAAACAAATCGAAAATCTCAGCCGGAGACAGTTAACCGACGCGGGGCAGAAATTTCGCTATGTGCATTACGACAAATGCCCTCGTAAACGGCGGACGAACCCCGCGCAATTTTACATCTTGCCCGCCGGCAAGAGAGAGAGAGAGAGAGAGAGAGAGAGAGAGAGAGAGGAGGGAGAAAAAACAGAGGAGTCGGACGGGGCTATTATGCGTGCCGCGCAACTTTTTACACGAGCGCCCGGGACATAAAGTCCCGAGGAGCCCGCCAGAGTACGATTGTTTGCGCGTGTACTGAGGACAGAGAAAGAGAGAGAACGCGAGCCTGCATTCCGCGAGGGCCTCTTACCCTTTTGTTTTTTCATCCTTCTTCTCCGCGCGCTCCCTCCCTTTCTCTCCTCTCTCTCTCTCTCTCTCTCAATATCGACGCGCGCTCCGCGGAGTTTCGTACGCGCGCCGCTCGCCGATTATTTATAAGGGCTGCCGCGCGCGGCGCGTATGCAGCCTGTCGTCGTGCTTTTCATTTACAAATTTAATCGATTAGTCGCCCGGGAGATTTATGCCCGCCGAGATTTACACGGAGGAGGCGGTGTTTAGGCTTGTCCTTCATTAAGAAAATACAGCGGCCCTGTTTTTTTTCTTATGATACGCGCCGCCGTTTCGTTTTTTTATTTTACAATATTTCATGCTAATTTACTCTGTGTAAACACGCGATCGAGCATTCGTTACCGCGGAATCGTTCGCGGAAACGATTTTGCCCATTGAAGAAAACTGTTGCGGAACGATTTTACAATACAATTTTCGCGCCGTAAAGCCGCGGATTTTTTTTTACGCAATAACCTTAACACCTCTTAGGAGAGACCTGAAAAAAAAGTTCTCGAACGGTGCGCTCCGCTCACCGACAGTCCCCCCCTTTTTTTTGCAAAGCAGCAAACTGGCCTACTTACTTACAAAATTTACATCGAGCCGAGGACGGAGTAGACGGGTTTGCTGCCGCGGGAAATTATCGCTTTATACTTTTGGGGGATTTTCGACGGGTTCATCAAATGAAACTCGAGTCCCGAGATGCTTTTAATTATTTTGTAGCGTAATTTTAGGGTACATAATATATCCATAAGCATAAATTTCAGTCAGCGAGCAGTTTCATAGAATTTAACGGCCCTGATAAAGAAGCGGATACATTTTTAAAAATAATAGGTCTTAAACTCCGCGGCAGTGCAGCATAAAACTCTCCTCTCCTAAGGGTCTCCATAGTAATTTCGAAATAAAACGCCGCTGCGTCGCCCGGTATTGAAGATTTAATGGGCGAGAGCGAAAGTTTTATCGCGACTCCTCGAATATAAAGCATAAATAATTGCCCGAGAGAGAGAGAGAGAGAGAAAGAGCGCATAATCCGCTTCTTCAAAAACCCGCGAGAGAGATAACGAACTCGGACGAAAAGCTTCCCACCCTCCAAAAAAAAAAAAGAAGAAATCATCGAATATCGACGGGACCAAAGGATATCGAGTGTCATCGTCCGGCTGTTTATCCCCGCCCACGGGCCCGACCGCGCTGTCGCATCTAGTTCATTGCCAAGCTTCTTTATAAAGCGCTCTGCCCACGCAGCGCGCGCGCGCATTGTTTTATTATCCGGTGAGCTTTACGGGGCTGCAGCTCGTAAATGCCGCGGGATCGTGCGCCGCGCGAACGAGACGCCACTATAATGCCTGTAGCCCGTAGGGATCGCCTTCGTATTTTTAGTGCCGCGTGGAAGTCCATCACACCGCGAGTGATGGAAGCTCTCGCGGCGCGCGCTGTTGCAGCGCGCTCGAGAGAGAGAGAGAGAGAGACTTAAACCGCGACTGTGCCGCCGACGCTGCGCCTTTTTGTAATTATAGCAGGTGATGAAAGCGGGAAAAATCTGCCGGAAACGCGCGGTAGAGCGACGAGCGCCGCGCGTTTGACGAGCCGAAAATAGCTACGACTTCGGCGAACGATATATTTTTAAAAGTAAGCGCGGCCAGAAATTTATCGGCACTTACGCGCGCGCATTTCTCGCAACGCGATCCCTGACGACGCCTGATTTATCGTCATTAATTCTTAGTTTTATTGCGGAATTAAGACAACGTTATTTCGGAATTACAGTCGCGACGGTAATAATGAAAATAGTGTTTACAACGCCGTTTGGCGATCCGTATTTTTAACCGGGGCAGTTTCATCGGCGGGCTCGATCCCATTATTCTATATAATAGCCCTTCGAAAACGACGTCTCGGGGGACCTTGCCGAAAAAAATAAACAAAATTCGACGAAAAATCGTAAAACCCCCCCGTCGGCCGTTGGAAACACACTTCTAAACGTCCCGAGGTGGTGACGAGTCGAGGCCGCCGTTCCGCGGGCTTAATTACCCCCGTTTTTACATTCGCGTCTCTCGCGACTCGTTGTGTGTCCCTCGATTGTTGTATCGCGGTGAGAAAGATGCAAAACCGCCTCGGCGCGTCGTGCGACACAGCACGCGCAACTTATATATACGAGGCCTCGCTTTGCATATTCGAAAACGGCGCGGCGATAAAGCCGTCGGCCGCGGCGTCGCGTGCGGCCGCCGTTCCTTAATTGACGCGTTACGTCCGAGCTGGGGCCGGGGGTAAAATTCGGTGTGGCTCCGCGCGCGGCGGAGAAAAGCTCACCGCAAGGAGAGACGGAGGAAGGGAGAGCGAGTCGCGAGGCCGTAATAAGGCCTCCTCGCGTATAGGTCTGACAATGAGCCGAATGCCTTGAACCGACTCGCGCGGCGGAGCTTATATAGCTTTCGATCGAGGGCCGGGGGTTTGGCGCGAAAAATTGACGGGGGGGAGGAGGAGGAGAGCTGTGCGGTCGTCGTCGTACGCGGCGGTTATTGATGGCTGCGCGCCGTCAGCGAGCGCGTGGGATATATCCGACTGAGTAATCGGAGATATCGCCACTGCCGGACAGGACGGAAACACTAAACGCGGCAAAGAAAGCCCCGCCCGTAAATTCTCTCCCCCGGGGGCTTTTTTAAACGGCACTTTTCCACCGAGAGCTTTGATCACTGCGGGGCTTTTTTTTCAGATGAAATCGCGAAGTTATCTTCTCGATGAGTTTTCATCGGCGCTTTTAAGGATTTAATGAAATTAAAACCCCTTATGAATATTGAAATTGAAATTACGCCGCTGATTTACGACAGGATCACGTCCTCGAAGGGGAGAGACAACTGTGAAAAGGGTTTAAAAGGATTTTGCCAAAAAAATTCCGCGGAAACGTTAACCCGCGTTAAACGCTGAAACCCAGCGTTCCTTCTCAAGTTTCAGAAATCGCTCGGATCTCGGGATCTAAAAGAAGCCGAGTCCGCGGAGGACGAAGTAAAAAAAAAGTCTTGTATAAGATGCGCTCCGGCAGCGCGGCGGCGATTTGCGGTCGCGTATGCCTCGGGCCGAGAGAGAGAGAAACGCATACGCGAAGGCCTCTCTTTTGATCTGCCGGTGTGCTTTCGGAAATATTTTGAAAGCCGCGGCCTTTTCGGACTGACGGAGTTTACGCCTCAAAGTATCTATTTCAGTGGCTAATAGCGGGGGGCCTTTGTTTCGCGGCTAAGAAACGTTTAAACGTTTTTGATGCCGGATCGTGGGTTGAAGGAGGATTAAATCTGGTCTTAGGAGAAGCTGACCGAAATTCGTCTCGACGTTCGAGATTGAAAATTTTCGGGCGGCCAAATTTAAAAAAAAAAAACCAAAATTATTATTCAAGCGAATATATAATGTGCACTTGGAAGCAGAGATGGAATTTCGTCCGAAGCGCCGCTCCACATTTCATTCTTTCTATTTCCTGATTAAGCAGTAGCAATTTCGCTAGGAGAGTCGAGGCATTTTAATCAAGTGCTCGGGGAACAATGCGAGCGATAAAGAATAATTCCGCTGCTAAAACGGCCCCGAGCTCCCTCTCTCTCTCTCTCTCTCTCTCTCTCTCGCGAGTCAGATCGAGCGCAATCTAGAACAACAGGTTTCTTATATCCGCGAAAAAAAATAAAAGCGCGCCAGCTGTAAGAGCCAGAGGAAGGAGAGAGGAAGAGAGAGAGGCTGATCGCGTGCAATGAAATGCACGGAAGAAAAATATGTATACATGTATGTATACAACGCCCGGATGGCCTAGCCGCCTATTCTCTCTCCGAGAATATTCGATGTCAAGTTCGTGCATTTATAAATTTCGAGGTCGCGGTAAAATTGTATGGATGCATCCTCGCCGCCGCGAGCGTCATCGCGCAAATTAAAAAGAGCTTTTCGCTGCATTAATATGGTCAGCGAGGTAACCCGGCCCGATATGCCAAATTTATTTTACAGTCGAATTTTCGTAATGCAGGCGCGCGCGCGGCTTTCGGGCGTCGTCGTTCCCCAGCCCTCGCCAGAGAGGTTCTAATAATAATTGTTGCAAGAAACGCCCGGAGAGGAAAAGAAAGGCGAGAGGTTTACAAGCACTCGGGGGTAATTTGGCGTCGGGAGCGAGGTTAAGCCGTAGCGGAAGAAAACAGTCGGAAGCGAAAAAAGGCGCTCTTGCGGAGGCGGAAAATAGGGGCTTACGGAGATTTGCAAGTAGTCGAGGTCTACGCTATGCTTGGACGCGTGTCACGGTTAGCCCGCGCCGCGCGACGCGCTGCTTATATATGCACAGCGCCCTAAGTATGTAAGGAGAGAGAGAGAGAGAGAGAGCTGGTAAGAGGCGAGATAATATAAGTTATGTGTTCAAGCGTTGCTCGAGGCCAAGGGATGCCCCTCAAGTCTCTTGGCCGGTCTTCGAGAGACTACTACTCTACTCTCTCTCTCCCTCCCACCCCTTTCCCTCGCTCGATCTCGCTCGCGCCCAAGAGGCTCGCGGCTCTCTCTCTCCTCGTCTTCCCCTTTAAGGCCTCCTCGGGCTCTCTCTCTCTCTCTCTGCGAGCCTCTAACTTGAGACTTGACCGTCTGCGTGCTCGTCTTCGTCTCTCCTCGCCTCGGTCATTCGTTTTTTTTTTCTTTTACTCTCGCACAGTCGTTCGGTCGCGCTCTTTGACACCGAATGGAACCGAGTGCCGCTGACACTCCGTCGTGAACGGATCCTCTCTTCGGCTCGAGAGCTTTAGGAGGAACAGCTCTGCGCGGCGATCATGATTTCGGCGGCGTTTGTCGCTTTTTCTACGCGAGAGTGATATCGTTTCGTTGGCGGAGTCGAGAGCTTTTTCCACCTGGTGTCCGAAGCGTCGTCGACGGATTAACGATTGGCGCTCGATCGAACGGCCGAAATATCGACCAAACTGCATCTAATTCGTCGCTGCAGCCGTGAAAAGGAAGTTTTAAAATGCCTTAACCAACCAAGTCACCGAGTGACACCTAACCTCAAAGAAAAAAAAGCGTGTCATCGAGAATGAGCAGACCTACAAAGCGGTCACCAATCGCACAAGCCGCGTCGATCGAGGAAGTAACCGCGCGCGGACCAGTGTCTCCTTGACTGCGGCGATGCGGGGACAGGAGACTCGCCAGCAGGATGAGAGTGCCGTCGGGAGTGTCGTCGAAGCCGCCTCGGGACTCCGAAGCTAAGCGAAGGATGCCTCGGCGCGATTGCGCAACCGGAGGTCTCTCGGTGCGGAGCAGGAGGAGGCTTCCGTCGGCCGTGAAGAAGGGGGAGCCCAGCGAGGAAGCAGCTCCCCGTTAAAAATACACACCCCCGCCCCCGTCACTGCACCGGCGATGCCGGACTTGCTCGTACGGCTGAGGTGGTAGAAAAAACATGCCCATAATGTTGAAGATGATCGAAGTCTTAGGCTCGATCCGGTCGCTCTTCAAGGTCCAGCGAGTCGCCGAGGACAGTCTGATATTCCGTCTGCATTATCGGGCGACGGTGGCCCTGCTGCTCGCCGGCTGCCTGACCCTCGCCTGCAAGAGCATCAGCGGCTCGCCGATTCACTGCGAGGCCGCCGGCTCGGTCGACAAGGTCGTCCTCGAGACGTTCTGCTGGCTGCACACGACCTACAGCATGGTGCACGCGTTCAACATGAGCCTGGGCAGGTCGATACCCTATCCGGGCGTCTCGAACAGCGGCGTGTCGAAGACGGAGGTGCACGGGCACGGGCCGCATCCCCTGGTCAAGCAGCACAAGTACTATCAGTGGGTCATCTTCGCGCTCCTGCTGCAAGTAAGCGCGACGAACGAAATGGGGCGAGCTTATATTTGCGAAAATGAAATGCGTTTGTTATCCTAGGGCTTTTGAAGGTAATGAAGCTTCTTTCGCGGCGAGTGGTATACAGCTTCGATTTCCGCAGCTTTAACTTTCCATGACTTTAGCCGCACTGTGCATAGCACGGAGAGCAGTGCGATCGTGTTCGCGCGACGCGATTCCTCTTCCTCCTTCCTCTCCTCGGCTCATTGTCAGTCGCACACTGTTGCGCAATTCCGGCAACTCGGCGATTAAGCCTTGCAATTTCAAAACTTCCCCCCCCCCCCTCGTTATTGCAAACAGCATCGGGCATTCCCGGAATATCGTTGGCAGAGCCGAGTTTTTAGCCTCCGCAGTTATTAAGAGACAGGTTGCAGCATCTCTCTCCCCAAGGCCCATTAGTGTCTCTCTCTCTCTCTCTCGCTCTCTCGTGCTTGGAGCGATCTGGTTTTCTTCCCCGGTGAAAAGAAAAAAAGCTCCGCGAGTCGGGAGGAGATTACACGATTGGCGCGACGACGTGTCAATCGCGCGGGGAGGATAATTTGCGGCCCCTCGGGCTTGTATATATATATATATATATACATACACGTATATACCTCCTCGGCGTTATTACGAGGAAAGAATAGAAGGGGCCCGTCGCGTGAGCGATCGCTCGCCGATAATGAGCCAATTTACGAGCGGGATTGTTTTGCATGCACGCTGCACGCACAGCCTCCCGTGTCGTCCTTCTCTTCCGTTTCCTAAACAATTTCCGAGGAGAGAGAGAGAGAGAGAGAGACTGTCCTGTCGCCGAGCTGCGGGCTTCCGCTTCGGGGGGGGACTGGAAATAGAACCTTTTCGAGAGAAGAGCAACAGCGCGCGAGGATTTTAGCCTAACAAGAAAGGGAGAGAGGAAGGCGTGTAGCAAAAAGCCCCCTCTGGCAGAGCGCCAGCGGGAGAGAGGCAACTATTTCCCGGTGCCTTGGACTCGATAAGTGCATCGACACCGATCCGAAAATTCCCACACGATACCGACGACGACAGGCATTATACGCCGATGGTCTCGCCGTCCCCGCGGACTGTAACAGTGTGCTTTCTTTCGCCGTTCGGGGGGCAGCTTTCTTTACGAAAAACTAAAGCTCTCCCGAAAACTAAATGCAGAACTGGGTCGTCGAATATAAATGTTATTCATTTCGAGTAGAAATTCAGCTTTCGCGTGGCTGGCTCCTATTTTTGCCATAGACTAAACGCGTTCATTAAACGTGCCGAGAGAGAGAGAAAGAGCATAGAACCGAGGGAGAGATTCTAAGCGCTCGCAGTCCTGCACCGCATATACATACAAGCTCGCGCGCCATTAACATAATAAGCCTCCATATATTTCCCGGCGGGAGGAGGCTCGGCCATTGTCCATTGTTCTCACGTCCAGCTGCGAATTTCGAATTCGCGCGCGCCTGCCGCGCATTCCTGCGTGGCCTCTCTCTCTCTCGCGTTGCTCTCGGGGGGAGGAGGAGGAGGAGAATTCTCCGCGCGGCTTTCAAAAATCGAGAGATTTGTCCCTCGAAACACGGGGCCGCGGGGATTGAGTTATGAGCTCTCTCTCTCTCTCCCTCTCTCTCTCTCTCTCTCTCTCCGTCTCTCCTTCGCGCGCAGCATCTTTTAATGAATCGCTCGGCGGCACGCGATTTTACATCCTAATCGGAGCGGAGGACGCTGCTCCCTCGATAATTAATGCCGCCGCCGCTGCGAGCCTAAATCTGAGCTAATCAAAATACGCGGCTATCAAGATTTCTCTCTCTCTCTCTCTCTCTGCGCGCGCGGAGCTGGAATTGCAGACGCGGGGAGAGCGCATATCGCCGCCGGGATCGTCGCACGCGATACCGCAAGAGGAGCTGCCCTGTGCGTGCTGAGAAATAAAATCGTTACCTGCCTCTGTGCGACCCTAAGTTAATAATGCGTGTTTCTTTTTTTTTTTTTTTTTTGTTTTTTTGTTTCTTTCGGAAAACTCGAGGGGACAAAGCCACGCTGTAATTAAGAGAGGAAGTATAAATTTTTGTAAACAAGGAATTTTGTATGATTGATGCTACGGACTATCTGATAAGTCAACGGGGGACCCGTTCTCCGAATGCAGGGTTACTCGATCGTAAATGACAAACGACCGCTTTCCCAAAATTAATAATTAAAGTCGCCGAGTCGAAAGAGGTTTATTAAAGGCAATTATTCGCGGGCCGTCCGCGAGAGTGACGAAAGCCTTCGGCGGTAGCCGCGCTCGTCCATTAGCACTTGTTGCAGTCTCATTGTCGCCCTTATCTTTTGACGGTGTCGTCCTCTTGTGCAGCGAGACCGTGAACTTAATTATGCGCGCGGGAAGGTCGAAAACGCGCGCATCGCGCGGCGCGTTTGGTTTATAAATAAGAACGCCGAGAGAGAAGGAGAGAGAGAGAGAGAGAAGAGGCCGCGCGGCTTTACCTGCGCGCTTTTCGCCTCTTTTCAGCCCGGCGAATACGACGTTATTAATGGCATTGTAAAACGCGGCCCGGAGAGCCGTAATCGCTTTTCTCGGCGAATGAGGTAATCGAAACGGGGTGGAATATTTCAGCGCCGCGCAATTCGTACTGTTTTATCGGGTTCTTGCACTTTGATGTGTATTTTCGGCGGACGCCGCGATCTAATTTTCGGGCTCGAGGCGGCTTGTCGTATATTTATTCCCCGGTATTGTTCCGAGGCCGCGTGTTTACTGAACCATCGGAATTATGTCCAACGAGCGCCGCTCGTCGAAATTGAAAGTGCGCGGAGAGAGAAGTAATTTAGTAAAGATTAGCGTAATGGGAAAAGGTGACTGTTATCGTTGAAGAAGATTTTCTTGCATTTTCAGTGAAGCTACTTCGCAGTCGAGTGAAGAGATTGCTCGCGGAAACTTTTACCAAAAGATCGCCGAGAAAATTCCTCGCGCAAACGATGCAAAATTTAAGCAACGAAATCGAGAGGGATATGCCCATGCAGACGCGTGCAGAGATCAGCGGTGCAGAGGAGGCGTCAACGTCTCTCGAAAGCAGCGGCGAGGAGTGATGATTAAAATTCCCCCCTCGCCGGCGGAGAGAGAGAGATCCGAAAACGCGCGCGATAATCTCGAGAATAATGCGCCGGCTCGTCGGCGGTCGGAGAAAAAGCCTGATGAAGCATCGGAAAGCGGATTAAAACATTTGCGCGGCAAGTTTCAATTACGATGAACTCGGCCGATTTAGCCGCGATGCTTACACGCGCGCGCATCGAAAATAGCAGCCTCTTCCACTCTCCTCCTCTCTCTCTCTCTCTCTGCGCCGCTCGACATTAATCAGCCCGAGTGCGAAAGGGCATATTTCCTCGTTATCTCGATGCCGTTTTTCCCCGGCGCGATGAGGAATTCGTCGGAGAATGCGTTATTAATAATGGAGATACTCCACCTCGGGAATTCAGCCGAACGATAAATTCCAATTTCGATAGTCTGCCCTTTTCCCCCCCCCTTTTTTTTTCTTCTTCCAGCGGCCAGATTTGCCTGCCGCGCGCCTGACGGATGAGCGACGAGTCGTTTTGCTTTTTCCGGCGGCTAATAGATTTCGGTGTATTACGAATCGAATGCCGATCGTAAATTAGCCGGGGGAGAGAGGATGCATTCGCCGTGCACCGATAAATCCGAGTTTTCCACGTTCGTGGGAAGCCCCGTGTGGAAGGATAATCCAAGAATTTTAATGGCTGAATCAAAAGTCATTTGTTAGGAAGGCAATTCACGGGGGGAGGGGATTAATAAAAATCCGGGGAGATTCGATTAAAGTTATTCTAAAAAGGAGCGTGATAAATTTCTTTGATCATGTCGGATAATCTTGTATAATACTGATGGCTATCTATTACGAGATTAATCTTACAAATTTCAAAAGCTGGTTATAATCGCCTCCCCGATAAATAATATATTATATTAATTACAAGAAGAAGATTTATTTACTCTGGTGCAAATTTTTTTATACCATTCATTGAATTTCTCGAGTATTGTATAATAGAAAACTTTTCTATAATTATTATCCGGCGTCTTCTTCTTCGTGTGGCTTCGGTTTACTGTGCAAACTCTTGCAAACTCTATTACCTTTATTATAAACGACGCAATATAATATACAAGATTGAAACATTTATCAAAAACCTAATACGCCGTTAAAAAAATAAGTCACTCCCATTATAAATCGAACTGGTATTACCGCACTCGAGAAAATTAAGACTAATTGTCGAACTGCTCGCTCGTTAAAAAACGCCCAGCTCGCGATATAAAATTCACTCCATCAAGCATTCACTCGGCGGCCAAAGCCACACCGAGAATCTGGAACTCGAAACCCGGACGTTCGAAAACGAGGCGACAATAAAAAATATACATAATACACAATTCGTTGGAAAAGTCGCTCGGGATATTAATTCCGGCGGTTCGCCGTCGTGTGTTGCAGGCGATCCTGTTCTACACGCCGCGCTGGCTGTGGAAGGGCTGGGAGGGTGGCAAGATCCACGCTCTCATGATGGACCTCGACATCGGGCTGTGCTCCGAGGTGGAGAAGAAGCAGAAGAAGAAGATGCTCCTCGACTATCTCTGGGAGAATCTGCGCTTCCACAACTGGTGGGCGTACAGGTACTACCTCTGCGAGGTGCTCGCCCTCCTCAACGTCATCGGTAAGCCCGATTCTCCCTCTCTCTCCAATTCGACAATTATCATAAATCTCGGCGCGGCGACGCGCCGCTGGAAATTAACCAGACGCTTTCCCTCGCTAGCGCTCGTTAAAAGAGTGCGAGAGCTTATCGCGGGTAAGGGATCTGCGCGCGGGGCAATTATATAAGGCTCTCTCGGCGCACTTTTCAGGACAAATGTTCCTGATGAATCGGTTCTTCGACGGCGCCTTCCTGACCTTCGGCATCGACGTACTGAGATTCCTGGAGTCGGACCAGGAGGACCGCGTCGACCCGATGATCTACGTCTTCCCGAGGATGACCAAGTGCACCTTCTACAAGTACGGCGTGAGCGGCGAGGTCGAGCGACACGACGCCGTCTGCATACTGCCCCTGAACGTCGTCAACGAGAAGATTTACGTCTTCCTCTGGTTCTGGTTCCTCTTCCTCGGGGTTCTCAGCCTCCTGACCGTCATTTACAGGGTGAGTCGCCTCGCTTCGTTTCTACTTTTATACTTTATACATCCAATTACGATTTCTATTTTCTTTGCGAAAGGAGCGCCAGACGCAAAACAAACCCTTTTCCCATTTAAATTCCTCGAAAGCGCGCGCCGAGATAAAAAAAAAACAAAAAAAAAAAAAAAAAGGAGCAGCTCATCAGCGGGGCGAAAATTGTTTTTCCCGCAGGTCATAATAATATTCTCGCC
The DNA here is from genome assembly GCA_900474335.1 of Ormyrus nitidulus. Classification (NCBI taxonomy): domain Eukaryota; kingdom Metazoa; phylum Arthropoda; class Insecta; order Hymenoptera; family Ormyridae; genus Ormyrus; species Ormyrus nitidulus. The sequence continues at coordinate 27,228 of UCOL01001335.1, forward strand.
TCGGACGAGGGTCTACCTGTTGCGGCTGAGGTTTCGGCTGGTGAGGCGCGAGGCCGTCGAGACGATCGTCCGTCGCAGCAAAGTCGGCGACTGGTTTCTGCTCTACATGCTCGGCGAGAACCTCGACACCGTCATCTACAGGGACGTCATGCACGAGCTGGCTAATCGGCTCGCCTCCAGGCATCACCACAGCGTGCCCGGCGTCAAGGGCGAGCTCCAGGAAGCCTGATCGCGGTCAGTTTCAACTCCCATTCCGAGACAGAGAGAGACCGTTCGCTGAATTTTTTTTTTTTTGCCGGACTGTACGTGACGGGAAAGCTTACTGTAAACAGTGTAGCTCATCGAAGATATATTTTCTGATTTTCTTCTCCGAGTGGGACAGTGATTATGGGAAAATTGACGGTAAAGCTTTGCGTTCCACCATTTATATTAACAGTCCACTGAGAAGAAATATAAGGAAAAATTACAAATAATCTTGTAAAAATTACCATACTGCCTAGTAAAGCCAGCACAGACTGTCAAAACCCAAAAAATTACTATACTTTGTAAGAAATTTTATTATAAATTATGGTAATTTTTTTGGTTTTGATCGTCTGCGGTGGCCTTACTAGCCAGTATGGTAATTTTTACTAAACTTTTCTCTCAGTGTGATAATCGATGCTAATAACTGTTTCTTGCTCCATAATCTATTGAAGCGTTTATAATTAATCTAAAATTCTCATCCGACTTTTTCCTTAATTTTTTGTTTCCATTGACAAAAGGACCCTTTTCATTCTCGATGGCTCGCTTTCACGGTAAAGGATCGGTTTTGGCATTACTTGCGAAATCCTTTCAGACCTTCGGCTCGAATAGATTTACAAGCTCGTCCATCTTCCGCCGCGGCCTTCGTTCATTTTTTTGTCCCCCCCCCCCCCCCCCCGCCGCTCACGATTGACGAAAAACCGCTTAAATAATCCGAAATTATTAACCCGGAATATCAAAGAAAATCCCCGCGTTGCGAGAGGCACACAAAGCCGCGCGCGTCTCCCTTCGGCTCGACAGATATGATATTTCTTTGTTCTCCTCGCCTCAAAACCTACACGCCGCGAAGCAGAAGAAGAAGAAGAAGAAGAAGAAGAAGAAGAAAGAGGAGATAGAGAGCGAGAGAGAGAGAGAGGAAGACAGCCGCTCAACTCCGGGTCCGAGGCGTGTAATCTACGGAGCTGTAATGAGAGTAAACAGAGCTAGCTTATGAGCGCAATTAAAATTAGAATTTAAAGCGCGTCGGTGGCCTCCGCGGACTTTGGCAGTAACGAGCTAATATTAAGTGCCCGAGAGCATCTATCCGGCGAATATTTCCGAGCCCGGCGCGCCGCGGGCCGCGCGGACCGACCGTTCCGAACGAGCTTCCCTTTTCCGCGGATATAATCGTACCCACATACGTACATACGAGTCGGGCGGGTGGCTTTCCGTGCATTATACGTTTTCCAGTTTCCCGCGGCGAGATCCGGCGCATTCGATCGGGTAGGCCGAGTTCCCGAATAAATCTAATTAAACGGGGGATACGGGAGGGAGGAGGAATTTGAGAGAGAGAACGAGCGCGAACGCTAAACTTTATACGCTCGCGTGCTAAGCGCGACAAGCTTCTCTACTCCGCCGGTTAATTATAAGCGCGTATGTAACAGCCTTAGAACAGCGTTTACCTCTTAAAATGCTTTCCTTAATTAGCTCCCCTCTCCCCTACCCTGCCGCCCCTTATAATCGGCCATCGGCCGCGCTGAAATTAGTCAATGAAAATGCTCGTGTGTGTCTCTCTGTTTCAGGCGCCGCTGCTTCCGCTCTTTGTTCCGGCGACGACGCCGCGGACGGCGGCTGCACGCTCGGACGGTGCCCGCGCCCCGATTGACGTCGGGCAGAAGAGCAACGACGACGACGACGACGACGACGAGTGCACGCGAATGATGCATCGTACACACACGTGCGTGCGATAAAAGCGGTGTGTGCCGGCAATTGTCAAAGTGCCAAATAGTAAAGGACGCTCCTGCGAAGCGCGCGAGAGGGATGAGAACAGCTGTGTATGTGTGTGCACTGTGCGCGCGTCGAGATGTATTGTTGCGTGTGAGAGAAGTCTGCGTGTGCGTGGAGCGCGCGCGCGTCCGCGTGAGAGAATAATGCGCGCGCGCGCGCGAGCAATCTCCACGCGAACGCGATTATAATAGCGGCGAGTTCACTGCCTGGGCCCTTACGTCTTAATTGTACATTGTTCAGCCTATATAGCGCGTCGTATTTCATGCGACCTTTCCTTTTCTCCGCCGCGCGCAGCCGCCGCCGCCGCCACCGAGAGATAGAGGGAGAGAGAGATATAAACCTGCCGCTGATCTTTTATTTAATAAAACGTTACCTCGCCGCGCGCCGCGCTCGAGTTCAATCTCTCTCTCTACGCCGCCGTTTTATTTGTATATTTCCCGGCGATTCTCTGTTTACTTTAATGCGCCGGGGATATCGGAGGCTAATTAGAAGTCCGAGAGAGAGAAGCCCGTACCCACTACGCCGCGCTGGAAATTCGAGTCGCTTATATACGTGTACACTTATTAATTTTAAGTAGCCTCCTTTCGAGGATTCCTCGGGACAGCCGCATTTATACATATACATATATATCCGGAGGATCGTTGCATAAATTTCAATTAAAAATCCGGGTCCCGCAGCTTTCTTTCCATAATTGCCGATATATATATACGCGCTGTGCACGGATACGCGGACGGACCAAAGGTGTACAATAACTCGCGTTCTCCGAGTCTTCCCCGCGCGCCCGCGGCGACGCTGTACACACAGTCCGGGGGAGTCGTGTGTGTGAAAAAAAAAGAGGGGCCAAAAGCGCTTTCCGAGAGTTTCTCGATAGAACGAAGCGACGTCGAAGCCGCAAGATCGATCGATCCGCGAACGTTTTTCTTTCGTCACCGACGACGACGACGGCGACGACGAGTCTTAATCTGTTGACCTTCTCCGGTTTTACTTTCGCCGATGGCTAAATATGTCCGAGACACACTTGTACAATGCTCACCGAGGGGAGATAATGTGTGCAATTGGATCGACCAGTTGGTTCTTCTTATTTTTTACCTGCTGCGTGTGGGGTGTGTGTCTTGCGTATGTGCGTGTGTGTCTTGAAGCAAGGCGATTATATAAAAAAAAAAAAAAAAAAAAAAACAACGCGGGAGTTGAGGTCTTACGTAAACGGGGCTATTGCATCGTGAAAATGTAATTCACGGCCAGTTTTGCTGTCGCCTCGAATTTCAGAAGGCGGATAGGCCGCAACCGCTCGCCCCGAGATCGAGTATAACTATAATAGAATGTCGTTCCGTTCCTCACTGTTCATAATGTAAATACTCGATAGTCTCCTTAGCATTACTTAAAACTTGTATTAACTTGGATAAACGAGCGAGCTGGAGCTTTTATTTGTACATAGATATTCTTTTAACGTTTTTATGTATTGTACTTATCGTATTATTCGACGTTAGACTCGTTACACTTAAGCAGTTATACTTATAATTTTTAAATCGACGCAGAGGTGACTCGATGATGCATCATCCAAAAACCCGATCGAAGAAGCAGAGAGCAAACTTTTCTACCGGACGTTCGACCGAATCAGCCAGAAGACTGAATGGAACTGCAGTGTGCTTAAGCCAACGTCTAGTCAAAACCAAAAAACAAAAACAAAAAAAAAAAAAAAAAACACCTCGAGCAGCCTTTGTCGGACGCGAAAGAGGGCCCCGCGATTCATCGACTCACCGTAGGAGTATAAATGCTATTGATCTCTATTCTAACCCCAAAAACCTTTGTACACTTGATATTTCTTACATGCAGGAATTGTACGCTGTCGTAGAAGAAACTATCGAACGGTCAAAATCTTAGCAAAAAGTATGTAATGTAAAATTTAGGAAAAATGTTGATAAAACGCGACTACGTCGTTATACAAGGAGACGCACGACGCACGATCCGAGCAATAAACGACTTTGGCTCGTCTCTTCCGAAAGAAATAATGATATTAAAAAAAAAAAAAAAAAGCAGAGTCGTGTGTGCGTTTGGTATATAATTCCAGCCGTGCCTTGTAGCTCGTCGCAACTGTCGCAAGTCAGATCTAGCGCATCCGCTCAGCTCTATTCGAATTTCAATTGTCGCCTATGCAATATAATAAAGGTATTACAATACTCTCTCAAGTGTACTTGTCGATCTAGTTTCATTTATATATAATTATATATCTATAAATAGCTGCGCTCCGAGCTCTATTGTAACCGACCACTGATTCAATATCGAGCGGCGACGAGCAGCATTTAAAAGAAAAGAAAAAAAAAAAGAAAAAAAATACACAAAAAATAAACGTTTATTTTTCATTTAAGCCTCTTGTGTATGGTGTATCCTGTTATTCGCGAGTCCAGGACGTTTCGGCCAAGCGAGGATATAGACAAAGCCCCCCAAACAAGCTCGCGGAACTGCTCGGACGGAGAAAAGTCTCTCTCGCGTGGGAGGACTCGGAAGTCCCGATAAGCCTTTCGCAGCGCGGCGAGAGTATACAATACACATTGCTGGCCGCCCTCCCCGACACAATGGAGCGCGAGAGTAAGTTGTGCGATTCAAGGGCAGAAAGTAAGATGGGAGCCCAAGAACAAGCTGCTCCTTATTCGGTATCGCTAAGCTCCTTTTCCGCGGCTTCCGCTCGATTTATGGCACTAAGGGGCCGCTTATTTTTCAAGATCACTTGTTGCTCCTGGTTGTTTTAACGTTTTCTATATACTGTTTTTTCCCGGGGCTGAACTTTGTGCTTGACTATTTTAGCTTTCGCTGTGAAGAAAAAGCATGTAATCCTATTTTCAGTTTGTTCCTTTCATCTTACTTTCGAATAGAATCGATTGCGAATATTATTGAGAATCACTGCTGATAAAGTCAATTAAGAGCATAAGATAAATTACCGCAGAAACGGGAAAAATTGCCGAGTCGAAGCGTGCTGTTTACGTTAAAACGATTAAATTTCAAGCCCCGCGGAGCGGCCGGCTCGCGTGAAAAAATTCCCGTAAAAAATGGCGTTTCTCATCGTTATAGAAAGCCGCCCCTCGGAGAATGCAAAAAGCGCAAAAGCGAAAGAAGAGCGCGTCGCGGCGGCCGGAGCGGCTCTCGCCGCAGCAGCGGCAGCAGCAGCGTTTGCGAGCAGCATCGGATTGTCAGAATAATAAGGCAGAGCACGAGAGAAGCAAGAGAGAGAGAGAGGGCAGAAAAGCAATAAGTCGAGTTTTCAAGAGCGCAGCTCGTAAATTACAGGGGAGGATCGTTAAAAAGTCGGTAATTAAGGAGCACATGCGTGCCGAGCAAAAGTCATTATCTCTAAGGGCCCAGAAATACGGCGAGCCGGGCACACCGATTTGATGAAAGAAGCCAGGGCGCTTTCGCCGGGGCTTATAATATCGAGAGAAAGTCTCTCGCTCCCGGAGTAATTCAATTACTTAATGCGCGCTGTTATTATCCGGCGATGTGCCGTGTGTGCCCTCGTCCTTTTTTTATACGAGCTCGAAACTTTATACGCTTATATTGATTTTAACGCGGAGAACTTTATAGCCCCGCCGCGATATGCAAGTTTGCGGCCCGTCGATGAAATCGAAAGTGAATCGGCCATTACGTCGTCCGTCGGGCCACAGATAAATGCTTTTTCTCCAAAACGTTTGGACTTTTTACGGCCTGCTCGTCGATGAGAACAAGAGGTGTACAGAGGAGTTTCGACCGGAGAGAGAGAGAGAGGTAAGCGTTTAATTTAGGACTCCCCGAGCGCCAAAACAGCGCAACTTATCTCTGGTGCCCTCGAGCTTTTTTACCGATCGAACGACCGACGGGCTTCGAAAAAGGAGCAGGACGACGATGAGCAGATTCTACAAAGCACCGCCCTTAAACAGAGAGTTTTAACGGGCGTTTAATGTATACCACCGCGATAAGAGGCACGCACCGCTCGTCCAGAAGGCTACTCCGTAACGAAAGTAAAAGCGCTTACATCAAACGGCGCTTAAGCTCGGGCCGTCGGAATTATCGGGCTAGATTATATTTCCCCCCCGTCCGAAAAGCGTGTGTATGGCTGTTTGTTTTGTTTCGCTCGGAGCATAAACCCGCGCGAAATTGCAGCTCCTCGTAGAGGCGTGACCATCGTCTCTCTCTCTCTCTCCGCTACACGCGCTATATATACGAGCGTTTAGCGTGCCGAAATTCCCCGCTTATATTACGCACTATCCCGTCCGGCCGAAATTGCCCGGTGCGCGTCATAAATGCACGTCGGCGGCCGGTCGTTTAGGAGCGGCGCGAGAAAAAAGAGGAGAGAGAGAGAGAGAGAGCCATCCCCGAAGGCGCGAAGACAGGCCCTGAGAAAGAAACCTGCTTGCGCTGCCGCGATTTCTGCACGCTGCGGGGAATTCTTCGAGGCGCGCGCGCGGTTTCTGCGTTTTTGATTGCGAGTCGGGGGCCTCTCTTTCGAGCATTTTTCCACGCGCGGGGGGGGGGGGGGGGGCTGTTTCGAGAGCTGCGCCTTTTTCTCCAGAAGTTATACGGACTGATTTATTGGAAAGTCGTAAGAAAAATTGATAGCAGTTTAAACGCTCCGAGTTCTTTTAACGAGTATCTTTTTAAAGTTCTCTAGTTAATCTTACGCAAAGTGATCGACGGATTGAAAAAAAAGCTTCATTTCTCGAAAAAGAGTACAGCGCGTCAAATTAAAACTCGAGCCTGGATCTTTTCAAAACGAGCGCGATCCGCCACCGTTCCGTGTCAGTGGAGTAACGTGGCTTACTCCAATTTTCCCCAAACACCTCGCCAACCGGCGCGCACAATAACCCAAGAAAAAAACCTCGCGTAACCTCCTCCCGTGCGGTGTCCTTTGCCTCTCGGCGACATATCTCGCCCGCTGAAAGCTCGTCCGGACGAATTGGTGTGAACGCATCTACGCAGGCTCCTCGCCCACTTGTTATATCTGAAAAAGGCAAGGCACGCCGCGCGCTTTCGCGCGGAGCGCAGTAGCAGCTGGGCGCGCGCGCGACCGTGACCCGGTTCTTCCTCTCCGGCGGCTGCTGCCGCCAGCATAATCGAACGATCGCGGCCGCGCGCGCTCTCTCGCCTTGGACCCCCCCCCCCCCCCCCCCCCCTCGTTATTTGTTCCCCGGCTGTCCGCGGCGGCGGCGTTCGCTCTCTCGCCGCGGAGATATATCCGGCCGGAGGGGGTTACTGCACCCGCCAAGAGTCATCCCCGAGCTTTCTCACCTCTGCGGCAGCTCCTCTCCGCGAGTGTATATGTATGTTATATCGAGGACCACGGCGACGAGCATTGTTTGCTAATCCGCTCCGGGAGTAGTCGCTCTCGTGAATTTCGCGCAGCGCGGTCCCCCCCAAGTTCAGGCGGAGAAAGTCGCGCGCGGCGCGCGGGTTGCGATTTACATTTAGATTTATACTTCTCCAGCCGCGCGCGCGCTCCGCGTGCGAATGACAAATTGTGCATTCTGTTTCAGACGCCCACGCTCTCTATCTCTCTCTCTCTCTCTCTCTGGAAGAGCGATCCGTCCAATTTTGCGAAATCCCCCGCCGCTTCGTGCGCCTCTATTATCTGCGTATTTATCCGTTGCATAAAGCGATAAACCGTCGGTCGCTGATTGTCACTTTGCCGGGTCGCGAGAGACGAGAGGACCTAATTTGCAAAAATGACGGTTCATTAAAGCTTTTATTGTGTACGCCGGGGTTTCGCGGCCGCCGACGCAACAGGCATTATGTCAATGTCATTTCTAAAATTCTCTCTCGCAGGAGGGAGATGGGAAAACTGACTGGAAACGGTAACGGGCAAATAACGCATAATTAGACGATAAAAATATACCGTGCTTCGTAATAATGTGAACCGAGCCGAGCGCAGACTTAAATCTTCGAACGATGAATTTATTTGCATTCCCCTCCCGAGCAAAGAATTATGCTAAATGCCCCGAGCGTCTAAATTTAGACTTGTCGTAAAGTCAGGTATGTGCGACAAAGAATGAAAATCTTTCTACTCGGAGAATCGGAATTTACGTGTACATATATAAAAAAAATCGCTCGTATAACATAATGGGCCGCTTCGCGGAAAGCCGCTCGATAACAATCGCGCGCTCAAAATCGTTAAAGGAGCATGAAAAAAAAAAAAAAAAATGAATCCACGTCGATTTATCGGCGCGTCGATCATCGCTGCTTGCGCCGCGTCGATCGACGCGCGGAAATCGGAATTTCCGAATCACTCCACTTGCCTCTTTCTCTTTTTCTCTCTCTCTCTCTCGCGACAGCATCTCCGCCGGAGAGAGAAAGATTCAGCTTGAAGATGCGGCCGCGCGCTGCCTGAATACAAATTGCACCGGCAGAAAGAGAGATGCCGGGGAGATATTTGACGAGGGAACACATCGGGGGCTTTTTTTTTTTTTTTTTTTATCGCGATGACGCCGCGCGCGGCTCCGTATAAAATAAAAAGCACGCGCGCGTTTCGGCGGCGGGACGCCCCCCGTTCCCGAATTAAGATAACGCCGCGCGCGATATTATATTTTCGCGCGTCGAATCGAGGATCGGAGCTTTCCTCGGGGAGGGGAAGGAGCGACGCGAGGCGCGCGGCTCTCCGCGCCTCTCCTGAATAGCAAGTGCGATGACTCGAGGAGTCGAGGCGAAGCGCGCGGATTCCTCAAAATTTCACTCGGCTCGACTCTCGAGGCACTGACTCACAGGCAGGCGTCGCATTCGAATTGCCACACGCGAGAGTTTTTTGTAAAATATAAGTAAAAAGGAGAGAGAGAGAGAGAGAGTTTCGGGCCTGAAAAAACGATAAAAAGCACGAGCAGCAGCAGTCGATCTGACAAAAGAGCCGATTAACATGGGAGAAACGCCGGTGTCCCCGTGTCATGCGTATTCATTTATCCCCGGACTTGGGTTCCTTCCACGGCGAACGAGAGACGAGAGGCGAAAAACTTGGCCTCGACCAGCCCGAAAAGTCCCCGCGGAGGTGACTGCTCTTTCTCTCTCTTTCTCTCTCTCCGTCTCTCTCCTCGCGTTTCTTTCTCTCCTTATTATCTATCTCCGGTCGTCGCTGCCCGGCCCGTAAATGGCGAGCAGAAGTCCTTGGGGGCGCCCACGCCCTGCCTCTGTCTTGCCCGAACGCCACGCTCCGCGCGCACATTTTCATTTTGCTATTTTTCTTCGCTACGGACTTTCCAAGAGAGAGAGAGAGAATGTCTCTGACCCAATTAATAGAGCTTCGCCGAGTCTCTTTGGGTTCTTTTTAACTTGGGGGAAAAACGTTTTTTTTTCCCCGCTTAAGCGAGTCGCGAGTGTAAAGCCGTATCTTGAAATAGTTTTAATACGCCCGTCGAGGCTGAATTTAAGTTGCTTTCGAATTTTATCTCGCTTGGAAGTGGTCGGTTAGCTCGAAAATAGCGGCGGTCGAAAAAGTTTCTACGCGCGCCGAGTTTTATAAATTATTTCACCGGGATATATAGGCTTTTTTTTTATATCGAAAGCCATCAAAAATGCGTAACTCGAAAGCAACTGGTTTCGCAAACTTTCTCTGAATCGGAGAGCGGCGTAGGCGAGGCTCGCCTTTTTTATTTCGCGCAAAAATGGACAGAGGCCGAAAGGCGGGGGTTATTCGAGTGGGCAGCTTCGGTATGGCCTATTACCAGCGAATACAAGAAATAATCGCGCCGCACTCTCGAAAAGCGCGGAATAATCGACGGGCCGTCCATCGATCATTTCCGCGAAGAGCGCCGCAAAGGTAATTAAAAACCGGCAAAAAGCCCGCTGTAAGAATGCTCATCGGGCGTTTTTTTTTTTTTTTTTTTTGCCCGAGACTCGGCCACTGGAATATCAGCTGAAATCGCGCGAGCCATCCGGCGAAAAAGCGGGAATTTCTTAATTACCCCCGACGCACAGAAGCCCAGCAGCCGCGGGGAAAAAGCCCGATTTTTACAAGCCGCTTAATCGTCGGCCGGCGACAATTACCGGAATTTTTTTTTCTCCGTTGCGACACGTGTATACAGCTCCCCGCGAGCATTGAGAGTTGCGTCGAACAAATCGTTAAACGACAATAATCTTTACGAGGGAGCAGCGTGAGAAAGATTTTAATTTTATTGTCGTCCGCTTTAATTAGGGGACTCATTAAATCCGCGCTATTAAAGGAATAGAAGAAGGAGGGCTCTCCGCGGTCAGCGTTAAACGGCCCGAGAATCAGTCATAATTGCAAGTCGGGTGTATCGTACGCGTAATTACTTAAGAGTGTCGCGCGGCGCGGGGAGATGCCGCTTTTTCGCTCGTTACGAGCGATGTATTACAAGCGGTTCTGCGCCGAGGACGAGAGCGAAGTTATAAACGCGGCCAGCTGCCGCTTTATGCTCGCGCCGGCAACAGCAAATCCAACGTTTTGGGTGGTAACTGTGTTGCGCCGCTCTAAAACCTCTCGGCGTTGAAGGGGTCGGTGCCGGAACGAGTGCTTTAATTTTTTATTCACTTTTTAACGCGTGTGTATGCACCGACGTTTCAAGTGTCACGGTTGTTTAATGAACGATTTCGTCCGAATGTAAGGCGGAAAGAATTTTATTTTCGGTTCGAAAATAATTACTCCTCCGACTTCCGTCACAATTTACAAAGTATAGCCATAAAATATAGTTTTATTTCATTAGCAACTTTACCGCTCTGCCAAACTCTCGACCGAGATCTAATTATCGTTTCAGCGCGGCGGCATTGTACCGCCGTCGAGCTGTCGAATGTTAGCTTGACCGGACTAATTTCGAGCTTTTCATGCAAATCGAGCAAACTGGAGCTTGACGGGTCTCGCTCCATCGCTTTCGAAAGCTTAAAACGCCCTCTAATGTTTGACGGCTTCGAGCTGCGCCAGCGCGAGCATACAACAATTGCACGTCACTTTTCATAGTCAACTTTAGCTCTCCGGCTATTGCCTTTCGATTGCATTTCCGCTCTACATTCACTTATTGACTCTCCGGGGCTTTGTTTAAGAAAAGCTATTTACTTTTGCTTTTCTCTCTCTCTCGCGGAGCCTGAAATCTTGGTCGCGGCTCTTGTTGGGTGGATGCAGCTTTCGCCTGTCCAAATTGTTTTCTTTTTTAGTTACTATTTTACCTTTAATATTGTAAATGAAAAAGAAAACTGTAATAAATGACAAAAAAAATTAGAGAGCGCCCGACACGCAAGGACGTCAGTTCCATATTAAAAAAGTACAATTCATCACTAAGCAGCAGTTTCTAACCATTAATTCAACGCTAAAAGCGTGAAATATCCCCGCCGCCAACCGAGAAGTATAAGCCTTCGTAAAAGGCTGATACCAAAGCTCGACTACTCGTCGCCGAAAAATGCAAAAAGCAAATATACATAATTAAGGTAACGTTATAACGTAATCGGCGTCAGTCGCGCGATCGGATTCGAAGGCAGGCCTTATACCAGCGAGCTCGGGGCCCGGGCTGCCTGCCTGCCTCTCTCCTGCGTCGGAACAGCTGCGCGCTGCTCAGCAATGCATGGCGAAAGAGAGCTGCTCAGCTCGGCGGCGGCTGCGGCGGCGGCGGCGCGAGTCAGTGGACTCGGCTATAGGCGGCGGCTCCAATAGTAAAAGGCACTAGACTCGGCCGCTAGTGGCGGGGGGGCCCCGCAGGAGGAAGGGGGTGGGA
>UCOL01001336.1:0-38791 GCA_900474335.1 Ormyrus nitidulus
GGATGTTTTTTTTTTCCTCTCCTCCCGCTGCCGCGAGAGCCCGCGCGCCGATGATGATGGAAAAGCGCCTCTCGCGAAAGAGGCGAGGCCGCGCGGCTTTTCGCGCAAAGTGCACGGGGCGACGTCGACGAGCTGCGCGCGATTCAAAGCTCCGTTGCCTGGGTTCTCTTCCTCTCTGCCAGCCGACGGGGATTTTACGGCTTTCGTTGCGGGCAGTAAACTTCTTTTTTTTTGTTTTTTTTTCAGCTCGCGGTTCGCGAATCCTTTAGTTTCAGGACGGGGATGACGAACGAGGTGTTCATTGAACGCCGCGGATTTTGGCGAACAGTCGTAAAATGGCCTCGCTTCTGGAAAACGAAACGGTTTTTGCTTCCGAACGTAATTGCGTTCGTTTCGTTATAGTTTGCGCGTTCTCCGGGCATATTACGCGAGTTCGGGATGCTTCAAATATCGGTAAAGCTTCGCGAATTTCGGGCAGTTGTACATACTTTTTAATTACACGCGTACATACGTAAAGAGCTAATTAATTTTCCAGAGAAGCGATGTGGAAAAGTTTTCTAATTAAATTGCGTTTCAAACGTTGAACCAATATGTGCGGATGAAATGAACTCACCGACCGATGAAAAATGCCTCTGTTTCCGTATTAATTCATGTGCCCGCAATGAAAAAGTACTTCTTCTCCGAACAGGTTCATAGGTGCAGACGAGGTTCAAGCTGTGCGGGAGCAGACAAACGCCACCGAAGTCGACAATCCAAAGACTTGGGCGGCGTACAGTTCCCTCCGTGTTCGCGGGAGTCGGGAGAATCACAATAAACCGATAAGATGTTTAACTATGCATCCGACCAGCGCGCTGCCAGAAGTCACGGAATCTCGATTCGATATTCACTGTAAGTATGGCAAAGATGGAGGTGCTATTAGATTGGACGTGCGGGAAAATCAGTTTAAAAAAGTTATTTTTTTTATGGCCCTGGAGAAGTTTGGAAAATTTTGATTTTGCATTTAGCCGTTAATTACGGCATAGATAAAAAAAAAGATGGCACAAAAGTTACGATGGCAATAAAATGTACTCGGAAATTTTTTATATTACCCATTAAAATTTGCTTTTTCGTTCAGCAAATGGATTTTCAGCAAATTTTTTTTTACACGTCCATTTGCTTTTATTTATTTACGTTTGTTTAAAAATTTAATGAATATGCAGAATTATTTCAAAATACATTTGTTATTTTATAATAAATCGCTTATTTATATTTAAAAACAAAATTCTTTTTCATTTTTAACGAATATTTACCTCGCTTTTTCGTAAATATTCGCTTCTTTACATTCATTAAATAATTTTGTAGTTTTCAATTTTCTCGCGCAAACGAAAAGTTTACCAATCATCATTTAAAACATCAAACGCCGAAATAATTATTTTATTCTGCCCAAAAGCTTTTTAATAAAATACTTCTTTTGCGCGAATGCAATTAATCTTAAAAGCATTATATAAAGAGAGATGCATTTTTATTTTAACGCTCCCACCTTTTGTTGGTCCGAAAGCGAATAAAAACAAAATATAAAAATTCCTGCTTTATTTTAACCATAAAAAGAACTATTTATTCCTTTGAAGCCAAATCCGTACAGTCAGCATAAAAACGCAAGTCACGATTTGCACAGAGCCATATAACGAAAAAAAAAAAAAAACTACACAACAGAGAAAAAACTGTCGACTCTACAAAGCGGATCCTGCGATCCCTCCTCCTTTCCAGACTCCCCGGAAGTGCGCCTGGAGACGAGTCCGCGAATGCTGGTCTCGGCCCTGGAGGACTCGGCGAGTTTCGTGAGTCTGCGCTGCATCGGCGACTCGAACCCGGCCGGCAGCATCAAGTGGTTCAAGGACTCGGCGCCTATCATGGTCTCGAACGGCAACGTCCTGCCGATCGGCTACAATCGCACCCAGGCCAACAACACGGTGGTGGAGTCGGAGGTGCGCTTCGAGCCGATAAAGCGCGAGGACGCCGGACTCTACAGCTGCCGGGCGGTCAACGTCATCGGCGAGAGCGCCCCGGTCAGCTACAGACTCGACGTACAATGTAAGCCTTCCTCTCTCTCTCTCTCTCTCTCAATGCGTTGCGTGTACGCGGCCTCTCTTTCTCGGCGCCCGAGAGCCTTTTGTCTCGGGGCTTTGCCGGCCGCCTGTTGTCTAGTTAGCCTCTCTTAAGTTAATCTCTTTATATTCATAATTCAACTCTCTCTCTCTCTCTCCCGCCGCCAATGAACTGTCATTGTCATGCCTGGACGACGCTTTATTTGAACTTTTCCGACTGTAATTGGACGCGGGCCGCGGTCCTGTGTCCCACGAGTTTAAAGAATATTTCGGATTGGATTAGTATAGGCTTTAATTCACCGTTATTGTCCCGGCTATTGTTTCATATTGGCCTCATTGTCTATTGGATTACTTCGGATTAACCGGATCGTAGACGGGGAAGCATTTCCGGCTGATGTTTGCATTGTATGTAATACAAATATTTGTTGTAAAGGCCGAAAATGCCTGTTAAAAATTGATGTTTGAGCTTGCATGCATGCAATTGAATGTTCGATTGTAATACGTAAACGGAATCTTTGCACAAAATCAAAATTAATGTAAATATTAGCTGGAAATGTTACCCTACGCCCGAACAATTCGGTAGAGAATGAAGCCAATGTTATTTTTTTAAAGATATTTAAATGATATTTAAGCTCTTTGCAACAAATATTTGTAAAATGCAAACGAGAACTTTGATCTAATTGATTGCAATAATTTAATAGAACTAAAAATATCAATAATATGTTGAAAATTAACTCAATAAACAAACCTTTGATAGTTAATTAATAAATGTTTGGCGTTCCCTTCCAGCTCGTATAATTGAAATATTTGAACAACAAATAATTAATTTAGACCACTTTTGCAATGCGGTAATTCCTTTTTAATTTTTAATAAAATCATCTTGCCGTAGAAAGATTTTTGAAGAACAGTAAAAACAGAATTCACGGATTATGAACATCTCGGTGACTTTCAGCTTTTAGAGAAAAAATAACGAATAATTAGTATCGGTAGAAGTAACCGTTGTCTTTTCTCTCAGAACCCGCTAAAAGCCCTGGAATAAAAAAAACATGATAAGCAGGAACTTCCTTTGATATTATTATGCGCTGGACTTAAAGGATGCTTGACACAAATTTTGTACGAAATTATTGTTTTATTTTTGTATTAATTGAAATTCAAAGTTAATATAAATTTAACAGCTGCCGTGAATAAAAAAAAATGTACATTTTTAATTGATTAACTTTTCTCCGAATTCAAGATAAAATTCCACTATAATCTTAAAATATTACTTATGCCTTCACGAATCTGAGCAATTTTCGTGGTGCTTCGTGAAACTGATCGCATAATATTATCGTTCTATTCGCATCGAATTTCAGCAGCTGTTGTTTCAGTACGCAGTATCAATAACATTAATTGCACCATTAAATTAATTCAAAATATGAAATGCAGAATAATATTACGCTGCATAATGAATTCACAAATAAACCAATAATATACTTTTTTAAGAAAATCACCTTTTTGATAAAGGACTCTCATTATTTTTTAATAAACAAGCCTAATTACTTTTATCAAGGGGACATCGCAACTATCATAATTGTTATTACAAAAGTTAAGTAACGTCACATGGTTACACTCGGTAAAACAAGATCGCGTGTACGCTTCACCGTTACAGTCAGCCACTGCTTCCTGAAAATGCTCTAAAATGTCAAATACGACCTTGTTTGTTATATCATAAAATTTTATGGAGAGTTGCACCTAATTTACTTAATTGTATTGATAAATTATAAACAATGTAAATTGCTCTAATTATTAAACGAAATATGTTTGAAATATGTTGAAAATCAATATTAACTTTATACAAAATTCAAATAATACTTGCTCTAATTTGAATAGTTTTAAACATTAATTATAAACGTTCGGAAAATGTAAATTATTAATTCATTTCAATTATTAAACATGAATGCTCAGTAAATATTTCAAACATTCCAAATAATTCAACCACAATAGATCAGTTACAACTAACTGATCCATTATGCAACATAATCCAAGCATATCTCGTCGCAACTATACACCAATTTCGCAACCGCGGGTATTCCCACAGTAATCGTCTCTCCTCCACCCCCGCTAACAGCGAATGCCCTCGTCAAAAACAATAACTAATCCCGGCTCACCCCCCCTCATTAGTCGGTCCTAAGCCTCGCTCGATGAACGACGACAGCAACGAGCCCTCCCTCGACGAGATCGAGGAGACGACGTCCCTGGGCTCGAACATCGAGCCGTTCGAGTGCCCGGATTTCGAGGCCAATCCCTCGGCCCAGTACCGCTGGCTGCACCAGAGGGGCGGCAACACCGACACCATCGACAACCGCGGCAACGAGCACGCGGCCCACGGCGGCCGGCGACTCCGCCTCGAGAACGTCGGCTGGGCGGACGAGGGCGAGTACCGCTGCGTCGCTTACAACGTGATAAACGGGGTGCGACGCGAGATGCCCAGCGACATGCGCTTCGTCCTCCACGTGATCGGGCCGCCGGAGATCCAGGCCAGGCCCTCGGCCGAGACGGAGGACGGCATGTACGAGTCGATCGGATGGGCCGGGGAGCCGGTCCACAGGCTCAAGTCCAGGTTCTGCTCGAGGCCGCCGCCCAGGATCGTCGCTTGGCAGTGGGGCAGCTCGCACATCCGAGCTGGTTAGTATATGGCTTTTTGCATCTTTTTGTTGACTCGGAGGAGGAAGGCGCGCAACTTTTTCATTAAGTTAAATTAAATCCATTTCGATGTTGCGGAAAGTTTTATGTAGATATTAAATTCATACAGCTGCCAATACTTGTACAGACTGACTATCGTAAACTAGGTTATTTTTAAATTCAGGTTTATTATGCTCGGGATGCATGAGATTTGTGAAATGAGATTTCTGAAATGAAATGTCCAATAACATCGCGGCAGCAGAACTCTACGATTGTAGGGCTCGCATTAAAATTAAAATTTCATTTTTATCACATCGGAATCACAGCTGAAATCAATTTCTAAGATCTCGAGATTGCTTTAAATACGTGTGTACGATGGACCTTTTAAATAAAGACTAGCCTCTAGCAGAAGAAATACTTCGAATCGATGCGTGACTTTCAAAAATATTTCAGCTTATCTCGAAAGCACATTGATCGATTTTCGGTTCTAAAAACGTTGTTCGAATCAGCGGCTTGTAAAACAAAAGCCATCGTCGAACACGTGTCAATTTGTCTTATTACCGTCGCATTCTTCACCCGATGACTACAACGTAACGTGTTTTCGCTCTTCAAAGAAAAATCCGTTTAGAAAGTTGGATCGAACCCGAAAGTTTCAAACTCTGCTGTTGTACACAACACGGATTAATAAAAAAAAATCAAAGAAATTAATATGAACTAATTGGATTTATTTAGAACGGAAAAATCGATGTTATCTGTGCTAAGTTGATTAGTCAGGGAGTAAAAAGGCACTTTCAACACTCGCGCTCGTCAGTTAAAGCCTAACTCTCGCGTCGAATATTTACTAAACATCCTGATAAGCCTGCTCTAAGTCTTGTTAGAGTTAAAGTTACGTGTAAATAAGTTAAATACTTCACTTAAAATAGTTCGCCTACACAAAGCTCGCACTATACTTGCTATTAAATTCGGCTTCACGATACAGTTTCTAAATAAAACAGTCCGCGATACATATATATAGTTCCTATGACTAACATTATACAAGAAATGTCAATTTCCAGTCATAGATATAATTTCTTATACAATAAATTTAGATTCTTAAAAATTAACAGTTTATTTAACAATTTTTATAGCCTATTTTTTTAAATTAAAAACTTAACATAATTATAGTCGAAAACTTAATCTATTCCAGAACTGATTTTACGATTTTACATTTGAATATTTTGATTCAATAATTGTATCTGCACTACAAATTACTATCATTCATCAATTGAAAATGAATATAGTTAGATTAGAGAATTGGAAAGGTACGACGGGTTATAGCTGTACTGAAACTAATAGATAACATACGATTGATACGGTAGATTTCCATAAAAGTTTCCGAGCGCCTTCGGCGATTCCTTGTATATTAACCGTGAGAAAGACAGAAAGATCGAGCGGGATACGTATTATCAGGGAAAATTAACGGCACTTACGGATATTTATAATGTGAAAATAGCTTTCATTTTATTGTTACGCCAATAATTTATTGCTGCGGTCTGCGTATACGCGCAGGCATGTAATATAAAAGCGTGTTATTATAACGTTAAACTTAATGATATGGCTGACCGTTCTATTTTATATTGCCGGGCTCTCATACTTTAAACGCAATGAAGTTGTGTTTTACTATTTCCCTTCTCGGGAGCATTTTACAACAATTTTACCTTTTTACGCAGTCATTTAATAAAAACTTTCATTAAACTCGCCCACATATGAAAAGTGCGTTTATTTGATATTAAAATTTATCTTACTTTGGTCTAGAGTTTGTTTACTTTAACCTTTTAAAATAATATTTTCGGATAAAATCTAAAACTAATGTAGAGCCAGTAATTTTTAGCTTTTTTACTTCACCGCCCTCTATAAATTATTTTAAATAAGAAAGTAAAAATTTTAAGTGAAAATTTAATAGAATATTGAAGAATTACGTACACGCTTCATTATTAAAGTAAGTGACCCACTTTTTAGAGAAAATTATACATACATTCGGATGAAATATACTTATTAAAAATGTCTTTGATTCGAAACAAATTAGATTCAAATAATCAAATAACGTTCAATCGGTTGAAAATTTAAAAGAGTATTCGCCAAAAATACGCAAACGCGATTGAATTCCATCCGCTTTTATCTCCCGCAAAAAGCTCGGCCGACTTATCTCCGAGACCCAATACGTTAAACCCGTCCAGCCATTCAAACTAATAATCCCCCCGTAACCCGCTCTCTGTCGGCACACAGGCGAGAGCATAAGCCCGAAATACGAGGCCCTGCCGCTCGAGCCGATAATCGAGAACAAGGTGGTGACCAACTGCTACTGGGCGAAGCTCGAGATCCGCGACCTGCAGCGCGAGGACGCGCGCCTCTACACCCTCGTCGTCGAGAGCGAGAAGGGCCGCGACTCGACGAATCTCCGGCTGATCGTTCGCGACCCCACCGAGCTGAGGATCATCGCCGCGGCCGGGGCGGTCGGCCTCCTCGTCCTCCTGCTCCTGTTCGCCGTGGGCGTCTACTCGCTCGTGCGATCGCGGCGCAAGCACCGCGAGTACCGCCACGAGGAGGAGGAGGGCAGCATCTCCGCCGAGGCGTACTACGGGGCCTCGCAGCCGAGCCAGCAGAACGGCACGGGCAGCGCCAGTCCCACCGCCAACACCACCAGCATCGACAGGAACGGCGTGATCAAGGCTAGTCTGGACCATCAGCATACGGTAATTGAACCACGGTATTTGGGTTAATGGCTTTGGCGAGGGATATATATATATAAAGCGCTAAATTGGGGATTTTTTTCGACGCGCGCGCGGGATTTCGTTTCGCGGGGGAGCTGGCTTTAAATAAAAATTTATTCGCAAATTTTACCGCGGTTACTTTTGCAAGCGGCCTCGGGTGGTTTTAATTGACTTTTTGCTTTCTCTCTCTCTCTCTCACACACTCGACGCGAATCTGCGCGAGAGCTATATATCGCTTTTAAAGCATTATCTTTGTTCTTGCGGCTAATGCGCTCTTCCTCGAATGCAGTGACGCGTAATTACGCCCGGCTAATGGAAAAACAATGATTTTCCCTTTCCGATCTGTACAATCCGTTATAAATTACAACGTCGTTACGCGGCAGTTTCGGAATTTTCGTACTGTCGTTAAAATTGAGGAGGAAGTACACTCTCTAAAATTTCTGTGACGTCACCCCGCGCGCGCCGTTGCGGCGTCTTTTGAAGAGAGGTAATGAAGTAGCGTCGCATAAAGGTGCTTCGGCGGGTTATATAGCTTTCGGTAATTTTAAAGTATTCGCCCGGCAAGAAATTCGATAAAAATTGCGCGCCGGGCCGCTTTAAAATTTTTACCCAACTCTGCAAATAGCTGCAAACTACCGGGAAATGTAATAATGTTACGCGTTTTGACGAGGTGTGCGAAATTAAATTTTGAAAGTTACATGCGCGATAATTTCGAAAATGCAATTTTTAAATGATTTTACCCTACTTTGCTGCGTTCGATGAACATTTAAATTCATTGCCTTTTTAATGAAGTCATTAAGGATTTTGATCGACATAAAATAATCCGGTTTGATTTTAAAACGCATTTCTTCGTAGTCGAGTAAAGGGACGAATTTCGCTGTAAAATAGCGAACTAACTTTCAAGACTATACTCGAGCTTACAAAAAAAACGCCCCGCCTCCCGAAAGGCGAACGCGCAATTTTTCCCTTAGACGTTCTTTTTTCGAAAAAAAAAACAAGGGAACACCTCTTAAGTAGTGCCCGTCAAAAAGGATGTATAACTTTTCACTTTAACTGGCGTGTGAAGCTTCAAGGAAATTTCGCAATAATCTTATAATTCTTTATTCAACACCACTCTCCCCGGCTGCATCCTCCGTTTCCTCGGTCTAACGCGTAACAAGACGTTTTCAGCCCGCACCCCTTCATCAATAATTCAGCCTGCTAATAATTTCATCGCGGCCCATTAACGAAAAAGCAAGTGAAAAAAGGCATCTAACGTATAATTTCCCCCTCTCAGCATCAGCAGCAGCAGCTCCAACAGCAGCTCCAGCAGCATCTGCACCAGAACAGCTTGAAGAGCGCGATGTCGGCCGGCGGAGTCGGCGGCGGCGGCGGCGGCTACGGAAGGAAGCCTTCTGGCGTCGAGGGGGGCCTGGCCGTGATGTACGATTACGATCAGATCGCCTGCAAGTCGCGAACGGCCATGAGCCCGGAGGCGCTGAAGGTGCGCCGCGCCCCGGCGGTCCTCCAGCCGCCGACGATCGTCTGATACCAGGAGGGCAGATTCGCCGTTTTTTACGGCGCCGAGCCGGAGGAGCAGCCCAGGCTCCTGCCCCCTAGTCCCCTCTACGCCCGCACGATGGAATTCGTCGATTAGTCCTCTCACCGGGTAGGGACCCCCACCTCCTTCGTTTTCCCTCCTCCGCCCGAGCCCTTTGCTTAAAAAAAAAATGGAAGAAAAAAAACAACGCGCTCTACATTATCACGCGTCTGTGTCTGTGTACTCTTTTTTCCTTTGGGGGTTCCTGATCAACTTGCTGTTCTTGTCTTGGACAATCAATATCGGTACTCTGTGTTCTGTGTACATAGCATTACTTTTCGCGATCGCATGATTTTTTAGATGCACGGTGACGAGATATTTTTTAGTTCGTATTATAATACGTATAAGCGAAAAATCGACCGGTTCATTTTCCGTATGCTACAGCTGCCCCGGCCAGAGCGCACCGCTGCCATCCCGAGATAAAAAAGGCCGAATTTCTTAAGGATACGGTATAAAAAGCGTTACCAGGAGGGAACTTTCGTTGAAACAATTTTGTTTGTGATAACAAAATAAAAGAATAAAAAAAAAAAAAAGAAAAAAAAAGCGCCGCGCTCGTTTGTGTCCAAGAATCTTTCTCGGAGAAACGGTTCGGTACGCGCGAGCGCAGAATACATAAGAGCGTCCTGTCCGGAAAAAGGTTTACGTGGAGTTTCTTTTTATGACTCCTTATCGAGATGCAAGACTCGTTTTAGGAAAACTTTTAGTGTAGGAATACACACGAAAATCTTTTACGTCTGAATTATCATTCTCCGAGTGCGAGCAGTAAAGTTTCCACTTAAACTTTTTCCTCAAACATTCCTCAGAGATTTTGTTGATTGAAAATTTCATTCGTTCCTCCCACTCTGCACTTGTGAAAATATCTCTCCTACGACGAGAATATTAACGTTTCTCCACATAAACCGAATTTATAGGTGTCACCTAATTTTTAATTCTAAAAAAAACTATCTTGTAGATTAGGCTAGGTGTGAAAAAAAATAAAGAATCGATTTTACGTTTTGTTCCTTCTTTGCGACGATGACTAAAAAAAAATCTTGAATCAAATTTCAAGTCAAAGAATAATAGATTATTTCACGAATACGACAGATATTATGTTTTTATAAAATGCGTATCTGTTTCAAATATACTTAAAATGTTAAATGTTTATAAAAGAAAATTTATTTTACTAAAATCGTTTTATTAATTAATGTGTAAACTTTAATTCTTCTAATCAAGCAGACGTTAATTAGTTAACGAAAATATTTAAATGTAAGTTATTGATAATTAAAAATTACTATAACTTATTGTAATGTGTCTTTAAACATACTTAAAATTTCTTTATTATTTTTTTGAATCTACAATAATTATAAGAAACAAAACACTTCCCAAAGATATATGTATGTAACTTATGAAATAAGACAGCGTATATTGAGATTAAGACTTGTTAATAAAACAATTTGATATTCCTTTGTTTATATATTGTCTTTATTAAACAATGTAATAGTTTATAAGGGTCGATTTTGATATAAGTACTTAAAAATTTATATTTAAAATATTGCAACGAATGCAAGTCTGTGTATTGAAATTTAAGTACATACCTAATTTATTTATTGTTAGGTCTCGTTGTATATTTGACTGACACCCAAAAATAAAGCGTTTATTATTACAAACTTTATGTATTTAAAAATTATTATAATGTCTTTTTTGTAAGTTTTAATAAACTTATATTTTACGCTGAAACACAACGTCGTCCTTATTATTTATTCTAACCTAACCTTTCCCATTTCTGAAAATTATAAATTCTCGGAACTGTCCAGTATATTTCATTTAAAGTTTCAGTTAAATTTAGTTGACATAACTAATTTCTCTTTACTCTAAAGAGAATACAACGAACATTTGATGAATTATTTATTTAAAACGTTCATTTAGACTTTTTAATATTAAAGAAAAATTGACTTAAGCCAAACTCAAAATTGCTATTGATGTTACTCTCAATTATTATTTTAATATTATATTATCAAACTGCACTTACTTGTATTTTATGTTACCTTGCGAGTGAGCAAGAAAAAATTGCAGGTACCTGCCATACTGCACTTTTGATAAAATCCGCTACTGCGTGTACAAGAAGGTGCCATCTGTAGTTCTTGGAAACAACTTCGAAAATATGCCATGTCGCCATGTGTCAGGACCAGGAAAGTACCTTACGGAGAAACTGACAACATGACAAGTGTCCGATTTCTTAACACATTGGTCAGAAGGTCGTCGGTTTAATCCAAAATTTAATTGTCACCAATTAGTTTTATATTTTATAATTGGATATTTATCACTCACAAGCAAAATGACTTATCTAAACTCGTGGGAGGACTTTGAAAAACACGCAGAAAGGTTATATTTGCAAGACCCTATGAAGGTAAATAATTCACCAAACCAATAGTTTTTCTTTAGTTTTCTTAAATTACTGTGTTAAATTTACATTATTTTGATGTAGGCACGATACACGATGAAATACTGCCATCAAAAAGGTGTCCTTTGCCTTAAATTCACAGATGATAAAACGGTGAGTATTAATTTTATGTTTACCTAACCTTACTTCTTGTTAATAAACTCTTTTTTGGTGGTAAACTAATGATTTTAATATTTAATATTTTTCTAAAAGATTTCAAGAATTGAAAATTAATTTTAATGTTTTAAATATATTAGTAATATATTACCTATTTACAAGTATATTTTTTTACAGCTTTGTAATACTAATAAATAAAATTAATAATTATTATTTTTTTAGTGCCTACAATACAAGACTGAAATTGCACAAGATGTTAAAAAAATGGAAAAATTTATAAAAAATTTAATGAGACATATGGCATCAAAGGACAACTAAGGCACTCAATACTATATCTAGGATAATGTGATTGATAACTTTCATTCAATGAAAGTTGTATATTCTAGGATAGCCTTTTTCAATCAAAGAAAGTGTAAAATTTACACTTTTAAAGGGCATACTTATCGTGTGTGTTTGCACTGAGATACTAGGAATTTTTGCAATTCATTTGATCATTCAAGCACTCATGTTGCAATGTTGTGAGATACAACATGTAATGAACATTCTTTTTTGTAATTATTGAATTATAACACATTTTAATAATTATTGATATTTAAGAAACTTTTTCTTTGCTTCAATGACTGTCACTTACCATTTGGTTTTCTTCCTACTAAATCCTACATTGGATCTATTAAATTTTTAATAATTAAGTTTTGTATCTTCAAAGTATAATTGAAATATATTAAACTTATTTAAAATCTTTTTACAATTTTAAACTGAAATTATGAAATGATAATATAAATACAATTTTAAATAATTCATGTCTTATTAACTTTTTATGCGTTGTAGAAATAGTTTAAAAACAGATTATTTTTGAAAAGTAATAAAATTGACTTTAACACAAAAATCACATTATTTAAATTCTCTTATATCTGAAGAAATATTTGATATATAGATATTTTAAGATATATAACTAAATTAATTAATAAGGTGTGAAGGATATATAAAGAAATAAAACAAATTGTTAGATAAAGTCGATATATTTAAATAATAAAAAGTCGATTTTTCAGGGATTATAGACTTTTTTTTTATTGATACGACGTGTAAAAACTTTCACTTTGAAAAGAAATATACAATATGTGCACTTGAGATCCAACGGCAGAAATACGTCAACCGCTGCAATTTACTTTGGTTTGGTCCGTCGTCTTCGGGTTAATGTACTGTAACAAAAAATTATTTTTGCGATCATTATAAATGATATATTTAAGAAAGAAAACATTTGCGATTTGATCTACTACATGCATCCTAATATCAACGGACGTTTAAGGTGAAAGAGAATTTCTATTTTACCGTCCTCGGTCGGTAACTAGCTTTAGCTCTGTAGATAGTTACTTTTTAGTGTTTAATCCAACTTTGATAATTAAGATTACTAAACTCAGTTTGAATAACCGATTGAAAATGAAAGTTATTTTAAAAGAAACTTTTATTTTACTTTAGAATAACTAAATATATTTTATTTGTTTTGTCTCATATCTTCTAAGTATTTCATTTATTTATTTATTTATTTATTTTTATCTGTTGAGGCGATTTATTTCTACGATACTTACGATATAATTGGCTGAAGGACAGCATCCAGTGTCGCATCGCCGTGAAAATTCTGCTTTGAAGTATCAGAAGGTTTACTATATCCGCCTTCGTCTAATTGCCTTTGCGTCTGAGTCAAACAAAATTTCTTTTTACTAAATTGGGAACTCGAATTTATTTTTATCATTTTCAATAAAACCATTTAAAGTTACAAATTATTATTAAAAAACAAAAATTAAAAAAAAATAGCTAGCTTTTTCACACTACAATTAATTCATTTCTGAAAAAAAAAATGTAAAATTGTAATTATTAAAGATGTTGAATCAAAATAGAAATTTCCTCTTGTAAACAGCCATTTACTTTAGTTACAAATAGTTGAAAAAATTCTTAAATTCAGTCAAACAATTCACTTTATCAAAATACATTATTCACTTTAGAATCCGAACTCTAGCGTCCCTTGAAAAAATCCTGAACATCTCAAAAGTTATATCGTAATAGTTTTCAGATCAGTCCTACAACTCTAAACTTATCGAATCCCAAAAGAGAAAGAAGAAGGAGATCGTACAACGCGTGAAGAGTGCTTGGTGCTGTCAGCCGAGCTCGAGCAGCAGCTGGAAAAGTCTTGCGTGGTGCTCTCCCCGAGGCCGCTGTCCGCGTTGTGGCTCTGGATGATCGGCAGGCGGCAGGCGCTGCCGGCGCGGACCGGGTGCCCGATCAGGGAGGACGAGGAGGAGAGCTCTCTCCTGGAGGAATAAAGCTGCTGGTGCAGGTCGTGCCTGCTGCCTCCGCCGTAGACGTTCCGCTCGCTGCCGAGCCGCGTGAGCGGGCCACAGTGGCTGCCGCCGCCGCCGCCGCCGCCGCCACCGACGCTGCTGCTCATGGACGTCATCGTCGTGCTCTCGTGGCACTGATAGACGCTCCTGCGGTCTCTCTTCACCGAGAAGCCCACCGCTCTGAAAGTTCGAACACATGCTCGCTCTCGTCTTCTTGTTCTCTCTCTCTCTCTCGCTTTCTCTCGAGCGGCAAACGTTTTTGCGCCTCGAGGTTCTGCGCGCTTAGTGAAACTCGCAAGAGTTCGCTAGGCTATAGGCTCTGGGGTATGTTTGCCGCAATTTCCTGAAGATACGGGGTACCTTGGCCACCGACGCGTGAAACTAGTTGCTGCATAAGCTGCTGGTTGACTTCAAAAGAATAAGTAATGGAATTTTGTAAGTTTAAAATGAAAAACAATCTCCGAGACTGCTCAGTTTTTTCGCGGAGGTTTTTAATTTTCCGAGCCTTCGAATCGGCATTCTTTTTACTTTCTTTTTCTCACATCGACAGTTGTTTAATTCTATTTTTGTTTGCAGGTACCCCATATCCTCAGGGGGAGGTCGGCGATCCATATCAGATTTCTCACGATATGTTTTCATGTTTTATACATTTCTCGTTTTCCCCTTTGTATTTTTAAACTCAAACGTCGTACGGAATCCGTGAAAATAAATGAAGTTGAAAATAATTATTGCAAGTTGTATGCTATTCCAGATTTTTACTAAATTTAATCTAATGGAGATTCGATAAAAATACAAACTTTTCTTTTAAAAAAGAAAGATTTGCTTTGCTTATTAATATACTTTTCTGATAAGCTCTTATTAAATAGTACCAAAGTGATAATTAAAAACTTTTCTTTGTATCTTCGTAAAGGTCTTAACGTCTATCTGCAGCTTTAATTTTGCTTTAATCAATATAAGCTTGCCAAACATTTCTGAATTAAGAAAAATTTATACTAATAAAGTACCACTTAAAAATTTAGATAGTGTAACAATAAAAACTTCTTCATTAACGAATCTTTATAAAAGTTTGTAAAATGATGTAAAATCTTATCTTAAAAGTAATCAAGATCTAAGTTTATAAGTGGCATTACCAACATTATTGAATAAAATTTGAAGATTTAAAATGTTTTTAACAATGATTCCAAAAAGTAAAATCATAATGTTAAAATGCAACAAACTAACACCAAGAGTGACAATACAAAATATTAATCACAAAAGTACAGTCTACCCACACTAATTCTAAAACAGAGTTAATACACAAAAAAACAGATATAACTAATTTAGAACACTTTGACAATAATTTCGGGCTAAAGTGAAAGCTAATTTTCTTTTAAATAAACTAAACAAAATTTTTAAGTAAACATTCCTCAAATCTCCGCTTTTAAAAAATAAATATGAAAAACTACAGGGGATGTGGATGGGTAGAATAAAATTCTGCACGAATGGAGAAGAGCGGAAACTTGATACGAAAAACTTGTTTACTTTTTTTACATGTAAACCGTATCTAGGAAAGCCAATTAATTGATAAAAATAAATACACAAGTGCTTTGGGTGCCTATTATGGCTTTATCATCAAGTGATTTATTTGGGGACTTGTGTAAATGATTATATCATGCTTTTTTCAAATAAATAAAACTGAAGAATCACATGCTTGAGACCAAAGTAATACATACATGCTCGTACACGATTTTTTCCATAAAAAAGTGAGAAAAAATAAAAAAAAAATATTACTAGAAAGTCACATTACAACTAAAATAAAAGTTAAAAGGCATGCACGTTGTTTTCACTCTCGTAAGTAAAGCCCATTCAACTGCTCGATAATTCTCTTGCACCATTAGATACTTTTACAACTAGTAAACTATATGTACGTTTTAAAGAGGCATTTTCGAGCATTGATAAAAGACTTTCTTACTTTTCGTTGATAAAAATATATCTACCCCAACAAAATAAAATAATAACGACTAAAATTTTTAAGAATTTAAATCTAACTTTATAACCCACCATGGCGAATTTAACAAATATAATCTATAATATTTAATGGCAAGAAGAAGCGATATTTTTATCAAGCACCAGAACACTCGCTCTTCGTACCGATAATGCCTGTCTTTGTATGTTTATAAAAAATCTACCTTCACGCGAAACAAGAAAACAACAACCGCGCCGCAATCCACACTCAAAGACAAATATTAAGGAATAAAAAAAAAAGAATTAAAAAATAAAAGTAAAAATATATATATATAAAAAAGAGTGTCTCTCAAACAATGACTACGGATCCCGTCTCATCCTCCACGTTTGGAGGATGATTGTTTTGGAGCTTGCAGGCCGTCTTGAGATCATCGTACCTAGCCGCCGACGAGGCGGTCTCCACCGCCTCATCCAGACGCGTGTTGCTCGCCTGAGAGTTCGGGAGCGGCAGTCCCGACTGATGCTGCTGGTACGGAGGCGGCATTTGGGGCTGGTGCTGTTGTTGTTGCTGCTGTTGTTGCTGCTGCTGCTGCTGCTGCTGCTGCTGTTGGTGCAGTTGCTGCTGGTGCTGCAGCTGCTGCTGGTGCCGATGGTGAGCCAATTGGGATTGCACTACTGTGTACGCGATCTCGCGACGCTGCTGCTCGCTCATGCCCGATGTGTCGACTAGACCGAACTCTAAATGCCTGAAAGTTTTAAGGGATTTTTTTAAGAAATAAAAAAAGGCTGAAAAGAATTTTAATGCGTAGGAAAAGGTCTGGTCGAAGACTCCTTTTACAAATACTCTTATCGGGTATCATTGTAATATTTCGAAAAATATATTGAAAGCTCAAACTCATCTCTCGATCGATAATGCTTGTTTTAAAGGGACGGCAAATCTTATCAGATTTCGTATTTGCTTTTGAAACTCAAGCAAATATATATAAGAAAAGTACTTTAACTCTTACTTTCTGAGTTCGTCCGGCAGAGGATGCTTCGAAGAGGGACTTCGGTGTTTGCTTCTGTGCCTTCTTCTCGGTTCAGTCGTACTGATCTGGAGAGATGGAAATTTAAAAAAAAAACATTAGAAAGCTCCATTTTCAGCAAAGTAAGCGTGCATACAAGTCCTTTCTATCTAAAAGCATATATTTGAATAAAGAAACTATACTTACAACCGCCCTTTGGATTATTTCGCCCTTCCGTCTTTGCGCCTCTCGCCACTGCGGCGCGGAGTCTACCATTTCATGCCTACTACAATTTATAATCAAAGAAGGTTAAACGTTAATTTAACGTGAAATTATTCTTCAGACAATAATCGAGAGCATTCGAAGCAGGATTACGTACCTGGAATGCCGAGAACTTCTATGTCTTCTCCGATGCTTCCTGTGGCCGGACTTTTGCGTGGAGCCTCGAGAAAGTTGAGATTCGCAATCGGAATGACGATTGTGTTTTCGATGACTTCGACTGTGACTCCGCCGCCGGTGGCCTCGACTATGACTATCCGCGGAACTTTGACTTTCCACCGAACTACTCCTTCGATTCAGTCGATTGAGGAGCTTGAACGAAACGGTTTTACGTGAACGTTCGGTCTAACGTTTCAATTCCCTTAACTATTACACGGTTTTACTAGTTGCACAATTGATCGAGCTTGGCTAAATAAAATTTACGAAAAGCGTTAATGCTCAATATTACAATCAAAAGTGCAGATCAAAAGCCATTTTCTAAAGAATTGTAACACAGTCCGAGCGCTCGTCCGATAAAACTCTTTGAAATTGAATTCAGCGTTAAAATTAGACGCGAAAGACAGTCGGTAATGACTCTTTAAACACTGCATCCCAATTATGCGTCTTGCGTTCCACGTCAAATGCCTTTCCTTGATTGAACTTTTATCGAATCAAGTGGAAACTCTCAAAAGCTAATCTTTATCCTAGCTGGCGTTGAATATCCGCGGGTTATTGAACCATCATATTATTCTCCCACTAGCATATTCGAGCGCGCGCGCGCGAGCACACAGTGCTCTAAAAATAAAAGACTAATCAATATCAAATGAAATTTGGATTTCAAGAGTCGACGCTAAAAATATACGCTTCTTTAATTGCGTTCAATGCTGAATCGATAATCGAACTCGCCGGGGGAAGATAATCTCCGCGAGTCCCGTCTATTTTTTGCCTGCGTTCGCTTAATAAATAATAAAACTATAAGTACGCGTACAACATCGAAGGGCTATGTAAATCAATCATTCGAATCCGCGGCAACTTACAGCTGGCGCCGTTCCGCAGGATCTGACCGAGCGCGGACTGGAGGAGGTGTAGAGTCCCCTGGGCTGGCTCTGGGTCCAGGGCGCGCTTCTGGTGCTCCTGGGACTGGGGTTGTTGCGCGAGGAGACGCTGCCGCCGTGGGCCAGGCAGTTCTGGCTCTGACCGATCGAGTTCGGAACCGCCTGGTTGTTGATGCCCTCCACGAAGCCCGCCACCATCTCCTGGCCCTCGACGACGCGCCGCTGGGCCCGGCGACTCGGCATCCGCTGGAAGCTCGGCTGGGCCATGCGCCTCACGCTACTCGACTGGAGATTCAGATTTTCCGAGAGTTAGCGGTGCGACGAACCGATAAATAAATTTGAGATTTACTGTTTTTAATTGAATTCTACCGATTGAATATTATCCAAAGTTAAAAGCAGTGCTTTTTTTCATTTGAACGCGGATAACCCACTTATGAAATTGTGTACAGTGCTAATGCAGTCGTTGGTTTTGCAATCGTATCACGATCGTACAGGTACATATAATCTTACATATTCATTCATTGTCGCCTTTATTTACGTATGTTTTTGAATTATAAATTATGTCCGCATGCACAATTAGAAACTGAATGAATGTAAAGTACGATTGTGGCAGGTTATTCTAATGAGTAATTATTTATTAAAAAATTATCATTCTAAACGTAATTTCAGATAGCGAAAGTGATATTTAACTAAGGATTGCCATTATAAATTTGCGCACAAAACTGATTTACTTAAAAACTCGCTCGATCCCAGAACGAGCAAAACATCGGTGAAAAGGCGGACGTACGTAAAAGCAAAGTCGAAAGTCTCGCCATACGGTCGCGATTGACGACGGCGGCCGGATGCAAATCCGCTGCGGCGGCGGCTTCGGACACACAACGTACCTGTTGCTGCTTCTCGCCGATGGCCGAGCCGGCATTCGTGCTCATCGGCGGGCTGTAAGAGCGGAAACGCAGGTACGGACTGAGCGGCGGCGGCCCGGTGGCCATCAGCCGGAAGAAGGCCTGGTGGTCGATGCAGCAGCGGAAGAGGTGACGGCAGGCGCCCCGCGACGGCGTCTCGAATCCGTGCGTCCGGTCGGCCGAGTTCTTCTCGCTCACGCGCAGCATGAAGTACTTGCCCTGTGGCGAGGGAAGAAAAGGAGTCGAGAAATTGGTGTCGTTTTCGCCCGTGATTCGCGGAACGGCTATAGTGTAAGGGAGATTGGGTGACTCGAGGACACGGCTTTCGGCGGACGGGATGTTTTGGGAGGGTAAGCCGAGAGCTCGGCGGATTTCCGAGGATGGAGGGAATTATTTATAGGTGAGTTGCTCCGTATGACTCGCGCGCTTCCGATCCGATGCCCCGTTTCGTTCGATATTTTCGAACGGGAATTACGCTTTAAGCAATCTTCGGAAAATGGAGTCTTGCAAAATATATATATTGAATTCTCCGAGCCCGGAGTCTCGATGGAAATGAACTCGCGCAAATCACGAGCGGAGCAACTATACACCCGTAGAATGCGGATGTGAAAAAATATGTTTGTTACGAGCAATCGAAATGAGACCTACTTTGTGATAGATTTTGTTGATGCGCGGCCAGTAGTAGTTGCCAACTTTGGTCTTGTTCCTCAGGAGAATAATTCCGCTTGGCGTCAGACCGAGAAAGTATTCGACGCAGTCTTCTCCCTTTTTTTTTGCACAAAAGTCATCATTGTTATTACAAAGGCTCTCGTCAATACTTCAATATGGAAGAGAGCCCCGGCCAATTTTCATCCGGCGCGGCAAAAAACAAAAAAGAAAACGAGAGAAAAAATGATGTATCTTACCAGGACGGGATGAAGATCGACGCCGTACATTTCCAGCCATTTTACCTTATCCAAGTAGTTCAGCTCGGCGGCTGACGGTAACTGTCCTCTAAACAAACATAAATCCCATTCAAATTTCCATCCTCATTAACCGCGAGCTGAAAAGAGCCGCGGCGGCGACCCGCGGAAAGTACTAATTACACGCGGCAGGAGCAAATGGAAAATATTATCTTACACTAGAGTTTTATGTAACTCGACTATCCGCTGCTCAAGCTCGGACGTCTGATTCGCCAGAAATCTGAACTCGGACACATAACCGTAGGAGTGGCGCCTCGGATCGTAATCACCGAGCTCCGCTGAAAAAAATTCATTGTCATTGCTCAGAGATTACTTTGACAAATGAGCTGGAAAGGAGGCCTTTCGTTCGCCCCCCCTGTCTCCTTCGCGCGTGACGCACCTCGTTCCCAATTTTAAAGCCACGGCGATTGTTAAATAATTTTGAACTTTCTATATATAAATTAAAGAAAGTTTAAATAAAATCTCGGCGCGCAGCTTTCTCAATACGAACCAATTTTGGCCCTTCTTTGGCTTGTATATATTCACAGTATACACATTTCCAAGCCCGTAATCTCGTAAAGTAAAGGAAAGTATGACTTAATTCGGTGAAACGAGGCGCGCAGGAAACGGCTGCAGCAGCAGCGGTCTCCGACTTTTCGTGCCACGGCGATCGGCCAAAATTGAATTCCGCGCTTTATATACGCCGGGCGCGCGCGCGGTGTGTGCCCCGGCGAAAGGGCGTAATCGAAAGACGGCATCTAGCTCAAACGTAGAAAATCGTCAAGCGGAGAGAACCAAAAGCGACCCCCCCGCCCGCGAAATACGGCGCGCGCGCGGCGAGCCGGGAGCTCAATGAGCGAGTAAACATAAAGCAGATTAGAAACCGCAAAAACGAGCCGGCTCTCTCTGCCTTCCCCGCCCCATTACTCCCCGCGGAATTAGAGCAAAAGTTTCTTATCTCCCCGCGGGGCAAAAGTGCACGGGGAAAGAGAGCGAGAGCTTCGCCGCGGCGAAGAAAAAGAAATGCCGAGGCTAGACCGAATAGAAGAAGCCAGCGATGGTAGCAGCGGCGGCCGGTGCAGAAAAAGAGAGAGAGAGAGAGAAAAAAAAGGCTAAAGCCGCGCGCTCGCGCGTATCGCGTCCGCGTATTACTCGTATCTCCGCAGCGAGATTCAAAGTCTGAGCAAATAGAGATACGCGCGGACTCGGTTCTCGCCGTGTTTGCGTCTCATCGCGCGCGTCAAAAGCCGCCGAGAGCTGAGAGGATGAATGGGGGTACACCCCCCCTGTTTCTTTGTTCCTCGGCCCGGACTCCCCCTTTCTCCCTCTCTCTCGCACATCGGGACGCATCTCGCGCGGCGCCGAACGAGAGTGCACACTGCCCCCGACGACGACGACGACGATGGCGGCCGCCGCGTCTCCGGCAAAAAAGATTCGAAGAAAACGAGGAGAGATTTTTTGCGTCGCGAGCCGGCGAGAGAGAGAGAGAGGCAAGCCCGAAAAGTGTATTGTGCCCGGCAGCGGCGGGGGGCGGCAGGACTGCACTTCTTGAATGAGAAAAAAGAGCGAGGCCCCTGAAAGCAGTCGCGCGCAACAACTGTGCTCCGCGCGCGCGTGTGCAATGATTAATATAGAGTAAATTGCCTCTCTCTCTCTCTCTCTCCCGGCTTTAGTCGCGCGATCTCGCCGCGCGCGCGAAACGCCCGGCTGTCGATCGCTGCGCTAACTTTTTAATTAAGAAAATTGAGAGGGGGAGAGAGAGAGAGAGAAGCCGCGGGCTTTCGGACTTGGGCTGCAGTATACATAGTTTTCGGGGCTTTCGTTTAAATTACAAAAATATCGTTTCTATTTAAATTCAAATAAAGGGGGGGGGGGGGGGCGTTTCATTTACTTACATTGAACCACGTAAGCTCCGAGTTCAGCGGCGAGGTCGAAAGAGACCGGAAGCCTTCCCTGAAGTATATCCTGCTTAACTTGCAAAAAGAACTGGTACCTGGAAAAATGCACGTGCGATATTTTTCTTTTTTTTTTTTCTCTCGCTGATCCTCACATTTCTTTTTATTATTAGCCTGAACAATGCTGTTCTTGGAAACGGTCAGTTGTGCTTTTGGAACAATAGTGGGTGGATCGGGGATTGTAGGAAGCTTATATGCTAATATGGATTATACTGTTTCTACTTATTATTAAAGTATTACTTCAATATTTCTCGTTTAAAATGTTCGTTAAAACTTTGCTTGCAAGGTTTACATTTTACATCCGTGCAGATTTATTGTTTTCCGAAGGTGAGCTTTCGCGTCGCGTCTCCCAGTCACTGTCGACTGCCGAAGAGCTTTCGTTCCCACGTAAAGGTTACAAGCAACTTATATTTTCATCATTACGGGAAATAATTAAAATGTTTACATTCAAAAGCAGTCTCCCATCAACCCCAGAAATAATGTAAAAACATTTTTATTCACCCGCTACAGCTCTTTTAGCTCAATTTGCGTCTACCGTCCGGTACCCCAACGGCGGTAAACACAATGATTTTATGACCGACAAAGCCCTCGTTCCCGCAATTAAAGATAAAAAAAAAAAAAAAAAAGCGTACGCTCGCCGGTATAACGAATCCGATTTTTCCACAGAAGCTCCCGCGCAACAAACTGTATACGTTGTCGCTTCGTTCGGCTCCTGCGGGAGTGCTGCTGCGCGTAAAAGACAATAAAAGCCCACAATCGTACGCGCGGCACGGCCAGGCGGAGCTTCCGCTTTCTCTCTTCCTTTTTTTACGGCGCGCGCGCGCGGCCCTGAAATTCTTCTTCCTTCGAGCGCGCGCCGCTCGGGGCTGCTGCCATGGCGCGGTTATAAAAAGGAGTATCGACGTTTCAAGGAGAATATCGGTGATTTAAAGGACGTAATAATTTACGAACGTCATCCCCCCCCCCCCGTCTCTTTCGCTTTTTCATCCGACAATGCAAATTGCTCCGCGGAAAAAGTACCTGTTTACTGGCTGTACAGTTAGAAAGTTGCGGATTTGTCGACGTCGGTATAATTTGAGCGCGAAACCCCGCTCATCGCGAGAGTGAGAGAGACTTGTTTATTATGCATTTTAAAGCAGAATAATGCGCGTAATTTCCAGCTCAACGGTACGAAGTAGCAATTTTTCAGTTAACCGTTGCCGCGAGAAACGCGGAATACTTCAAGTCCCTTACATCGCCTCCGCGCCCGTTAGCGTCGAATCGTGAAATTCGCTCTCGTCGATATATATTTCCAAATGAAATTAATCAAAACGCCCGCAGTTAGGCCGCCAAACATGCCAATTTCGCGCTCCCCCTCTTGGGGTCTATTACCGTTCGGGCCGCGGGGAAAGTTTCCGCCGAGGCGCCGAGAGTGGCTTTTAAAGAAAACACGAGAGGAGGGCAACGAGGAAGGCAAAGATTTGAAAGATGAAAAATTATGGGCAACTCGGTAGATTAATTGACTGGGCGGTTGATCGATTGGTTTTGTTTCGTTGAATTTTGACAAAACAGATTGATGACAGCTAAGTGTTTACACGAATGTGCCATTTGCTTTGATTGTGCGCGTATACATGTATTTAAAACGAAAGAACTATTGAGCAATTTATTATATAAAAATGATTGATTATTTAATTAATAATAAAAATCCGTATTTATTTATCTGTTTGCAGCCTTTCTCATATAAATTACGACCAAAAGCAATACTAGCAAAAGCATCGGTTATATATCCGCCTCAATATCCCTGTTTATTAGATCCGAAACTCCCGTAATTTATATCGTCGCATAAACAGGGCAGGAAAAGCATCAGATGGCAGATACTAGACGGACAAATAAAAATATACATAAATATCGAAAAAGACGCGGGGGGGCCCGAAATCTATCTGTGTGTATACACCCAGGGAAAAGCCGCCAACAAAGGAGGAGGAGAGAGAGAGAGAGAGAGAAGGGGGATGGGGTGATTATAAGCATCTGCTTTGCCGCACAGCTCGAACAGTTCGGAAGTTCGCGCGCGCGGCGAGCTCGGCCTTATAATTTCCATTTTCAGTTTGGTAATCGGCGCTGCCAGTCTCCCGTTAATTGCCGGCTCCTCGGGGAGCTGGCCCCAGACTCTGCAAACTGAGCTCGAGTGCGGAGGAGGGAACACCCTCTCGCTTTTTTTTCTTTTTTTTTTTTTCGCCGAGCGTTTTGTTTTCCTTCTTTATGTATATACTCTTCTGCGCGGCTTCGCGCGCTTCGGGAAAGGCGAGACGCGAGACTCCTCCAAGAGTCTTTTCAAGTGGGGCCGGGGATCTATTGCGCAATTTGCACAGTATTAGAGCGCGGCGCCTCGCGCGAGTGATACTTCCCGTTAGGTTCGTTCTCGCCGGGAATCGGCTTTTGTTGGCGGAGGATTACTGTTAAAGTTTAGTGTCAATATACGGAGTCGAGTTCTTCTTAAAATTGCAGTTCGCTCTGCCGTTATCGCTTAAACGATTAATTTTTAGGATCGCTCCACTTGTCAAGTCACCGCGAACAATTTGATTTACGAGAGCTCGTTAAAGATAATTACGTTTTCGATGGTTCAAATAATATTTTAACGTAACGATGCATTATTGAATTAAGACACGCCGTGCGTATATATTATATTTTGTTTCAATGCCCGTATTAGATTCCCATATATTATGGGGACGGCGATGCATAAATCTAATTTGAATTCGATTATCGGGCGTCGCGCGGAATTTCATCAATAATTAAATCCGCTCAAAGATACCTCTCTCTCGCGATCGATAACTGTAATGATAATACTCAATTGAAAGTTCCATCTGATATTCTAATTACGGATTTTTTCTTCCGACCGAAACCCTCGACCGAGAGGCTCACCTTCGAAACACTGCGCCTCTCCTCGGATCTCGTTAATTAAAATCAGAAAAGAGGAGGAGGAGGAGGAGGAGGGGGGGGGGGAGGTGGTGAGCTCGCAGATACACAGAGGCTCCGATATATACCTGGTGATTTCCTCGATGAGTTTGCAGGGGTCCGCGGCGTAAAACTTGACGCAGAAATAAAGCGTATGGGCGTCGGGATTGAGATCTCCCTTCTTCGGCTTGAGCTGCTTGCCAATCTTCTTACTGGGGTCGAGCCATTGCTGGAAATTCCATCGGACTTTAGGACGAATTCAATTAAGACCGTCGAGAAGGCAGAAGAGAGAGATACTGGCGCGCGCGCGCGCGCCGGAAATTGTCAAATTAAACGCGAATAGAAATTTCGCCCTTCTTGATATATTCATCGCTTATATAACCATCTATAAGCCGGCTCCCGTCCAAATACGGACGCGCGCGGCGGAGAGCGTCGAGCTTTGCCCCGCGGTCCGCATCGATTTTCAACAAAATTGACAATTTACTTTCGCGCGCGCCGCCGCCGCCGCCGCCGCCGAGAGAGCCATCAGACGCGACGAACGAAACGCCCCGTTATTATTCGCGACTTAACAGTTTTGCCACTTTTCAATATGGGGGATAATGGCCAGACGCGCTTGTTAGAGGAGCCGTTATGACCATTCGGATCGTTTGCCGTTTAATTTTCGCCGAAAGTGAAAGGCCGTCCCCCGCTCTCGAGAGAGGACCAATATAACCCCCGCCCGACAAAAAACTTAACTGCGCGGCGGCGACGGCGGCGGCTCTTTTTCTGGCTCGAGGCTCGTGAAAATGAAAAATAACTTTTCCCGGCGCGAGCGGCGAGAGAGCGATTACGTCGCTCCGCTCGAGAATCCCCGTTATGGAAGAAGGCATACTCTAAAAATCGACGATCCCTTCGCGCGTTTCAGGCCGATATTTATAGATTTTTCATCCTTACCGTTTGATTCTCGTGGTCGAGATAGCGCAGGCCGAAATAAGCCGTCTCCAGCAGGTTGAGGTGTCGGAAAACCCTGTCCAGCAGCTCCTGTCCCAGGTTCGAGCTCTGCGAAGCAAAACAAAAGGAGAAAAACCGTCGTTTAGATGCATCAGATAAAATACGAGACACGCATCTCTCTCCCTTCTCTCTCTCTCCCCCCGTCGGCCGATTAATCAAACTCCGGCCGCTCGTAAGAAAAATCCGGGACACGCGCCTCTCTCGGCAAAACCTGATTTCCCTCCAACGGGGCCCCCGCGTTGAGAAAAAAAAAAAAAAAAAAAAAAAAGGAGAAAAAGGTCGAGATCAAGTTCTCTCGCGCGCACGTCGACAGTCGATAAACACGCGGAAGAGCTAATCTATTCCGATATATATTGCTGGAAAAACGTGCGTAGATGCAAGGCCGGATTAAGCGTCCCGTTACGAGGGTACAGGGGGAGGGGAGAGGCGGTGTGCGGTGTGTCCCTTTGGGAAAGCGAGCACGTCACGGCTCGCCGCCGTCCCTCCGCTATGGGAACCGGAAACCGATGATTTCGATCTCTTTCTTCGGGCCGCGGAGCGCGAGTATAAGAGCGAGTAAGCCGAGTTTTTACGATTTTCGAATCTCTCTCTCAGTCCGCTTTTTTCTCGGACTTTCGGCGTTTATTGCTCTCTCTGCCCGTCGGAGATCGCGCTCGGGGATACGTCCCCGACGAGGGACGAAAGTTGTCCGCGCGCGCGGGACGCGGGGAATGTTTTAATTCTCGATGCCGCTCACGCCGCGGAGAGCGTTTTGAGAAGCCTCGCCGGTGAAACGAGAACATTTTTATCCTCCCCCCCCCCTCCCCCGCCCCGCGTTATCGGGGAAAGTATGCGATGGGTGGAATGCGCTCCGAGTATTCGGTCGAGGTAAGCAAATTTCTATATGCGCCGGATAAAAAACGTCGGAGAAATTTTATGAAATCGACTTTAGCCGCCGTGTATTGGAAATTTGCTGTTAGTTAAAAGTAATGCGGATAATTTTAGGTTAATCTTCTAATATAATTGATGAAGATAGCATGAATTTTTTTATAAATTTCGAAGCAAACTAAAGTTTCTAATAGAAAATCGGACTCGGTTAAAAGATCGATCTCTCATCGGGACGTGACAATTTTTTAACGAGCCTATGTAAAAGAAAGAGCTTTTTTTTATCGGGGAAAAAGTTTATTTTTGGAACAAAAGAAACGCCAGAATAAAGTGCTTTAATATTTATGTAACCGCGTGCCTCGGCAAGTGCCTCGCGGACATGACAATTTTTCGAATCAGACTCTCTCTCTCTCTCCCCCTTCCACGAATCCGCGTGAGTACCTCCGCACCTCCCTGCGCTTTTCGTCGCGTCTAGCTCACGGTGTACAGTGAGATTTGTCTTGCGCGCAACGACAGAGACGGAGGACGGAGAAAGGCCAAAGTCAGAACCGGAGAAAGAGGCGCTGCGGGCTCTCGAAGCCAGAGAGAGAGAGAGAGGAGAGAAGGAAGATAAAAAAGAGAGAGGGAGAGAGAGAGAGAGAGAGAGAGAGAGAAGTGAGCCGAAGTCAAGGAGAGAAACCGTAGGAGAGAAAGAGAGACGGCTCGCGGAGACAAAGGAGAAGAGCGAGGAGGAGGCAAAAGGATTGGCCAAACGTCGCCGGACGGAGGGGAGAGGGAGAGAAAAAAGAGGAACGAACGCCGCCGCCGCCGCCGCCGCCGTCAAGACAACGCTCGAGAATACGGACGTACCGAGCCGAGGCTCTGTGCGCGACCGGTTCAACGCGCCTGCATGTGTGTATCCGCTCGACCGGTCCTTTTAAATTTCGAAAGTCGTCGGCGAGCACTGGCCACGGACAATTGCTTTTCGAAAATTTTCGGAGCGCATATGCTCCGTTCGCTCGCTTCTGATTCTAGTATCTGGGTCGAGTAATTATTACATTGCGTCGATCTTTTTCATATAATACTTCGAAGTAGCAGTCGATGCTTATTGCTTTATTTTGATTTGCTAAAAGGATAATGAGAAGATTCGATAATTGAGGGTGCAAGTTTTAAAGTAGTGATTGAAGTAACCTCTTCCCCTAATTACAGTGTGCGTACAAATTGCTGTATACAAAACTCATAAGTATAGGGGCAATTAATACCCAATGAATGGGGCGATCCTGTCCATTATTTAAAATAAATACGGGAAGAGTTAAATACCCTTTTTGCACCCGATAATAATGGCGACTGTACGCATCTTTTAAAGCTTTAATTCGTTTCAAATATATTTTATACATGTTTTTTAAAAAAATTTTCCGACTTTTGTATCTATTTCGTAATACAGAGACACTTTAAAGGCTCGATGAAAGATTATTAAAAAAACAACGAGTTTCACCTGAAAAAAAAAGAGCTCCAAATTCTTGAAAAGTTTTAAAAAATGAATTGGCTTTCAGTTTCGCTCTCGCTCGAACGCATTAAACTCGATTCGCGGCCATTTGAACAGCAGCTTTACCTAAGCTTCCCGAACGAATTCAAGTGTGTATACTCCGTAAAACAGCTCCATCGAGATAATCCAGTGACAAAAATAAATAGCGTCGCTTACTCGAACCCGGGCTAATTATTTGCTTTCCGGGTTAATCTTTTGTACGGGCGAAGCGACCTCCAGCCGCAACTAATTAAAACTAACGCCGGGGGGAGGGGGGGGGGCGCCAAGTATATGCACCGCGGCCCAATATAAAAGAGAACACGCGCGTACACGGAGAGCGTACGAGCGGCTGGCAAAAAATTTCTGCTGATACCGTCGACACACCGGGAACACGCCGAAGATGAAAATACTTCATAATTAGCACATTCTCCGGGTAAAAAGTTTACCGAATAGTGGGATACGCGAAGGGTGGAGGAAAAAAAAGAGCGCGCTCGTGCACTTCTTTTGGAAGTTCGGCGCCGGGGCTTTGCAGCCCCTCGCGCTATTCTCCCCCTCCCTCTCTTCGCGTGTACGCACGGCGCGGAGGCTGATATTTTTTTGCGCGCGGCGCAAACAATTTAAAAGTGACCTGAAGCGGTTATTTTTAATTAAATCTTTCGCGGAAGAATTTCGCGTACACGTGTGCGCGCTAATTTTCTAAAATTTCCGTTGCAATTACTTTTGCATTCGTTCTAAGAAACAATAATTAATTTTCTGGCATTATTCAAAAAGAACTTTTTCGACGTCGCAATATATACGGAAGCTTATATACTGCACGTCTGCGCCTTTATTTGAACATTTTAATAAAAGTTTTAATTAATTCTCTTTAGGGCTCGAAATGAGAAAAAAAAACGAAAAAAAAACGGCGCAACAACGCGCTGAAAGATTTAGTCGGCGCGGGCCTGATTATTTAAACGGGACGCCTTTTAAACGTCCAAATATTGATGCCGTCCGCTAATCAAAGCGCTCGTAACGTTGTTCTTTGCTTTCCGAGAGCTCGCGTCTGGGCGGCAGATGAAAAAAAAAAGCCCCGGTTAAAAGTCTCTCTCTCTCTCTCTCACTCGCGGGTGGCGCGCGCAGCTACAAACTTTTGATAATTCATCGCGCAATCTGCGGCGGGGCGCCCTCGGAACGCATTATCTCGCGGGCTCTCGCGTTCGTTCAAACATTTGCATCCGCATCCGCGAAAAACAAACCCCGACACACACACGCAGACGACGCGCGCAGGCAGGCAGGCAGTCGTCGCGTGAAATCCAGCGGGGAGAGAGAGAGAGAGAGAGAGGAGAGGCCTTTCTCTGGAGTCGCTCGCGAGAGAGCAGAGAGCGCGCGCGTTGCCCCTCGCAGCTCGCTCCAGGCCATAGACCTCGCGAACGTGTGTCCGGCATATTCGAGTGAGAAAGAGACGGAGCGTGACGACGACGACGACGACGGAGGCGACGCGGCGCGCCGGGAAAAAAAGGATGAGGCGCGCAGAGCAGCGGCGACGGCGGCGGCGGCGGCGGCGAGGTGCGCGACGAGAGGATAGAGGTATAGAAAGAGCCAGCAGGAAAAAGGAGGGGGCGGCGACGCGGCCAAGGGGAGGGAAAGGAAGTGGAAACAATGCACGCGCGCACGAGACGACACGACGACGCTGCAGCCGGTGTATACATGCGTTTTTGCTCCCTCCCCCTTCTGCTGTGTGTCTCCTTCGACGGTTCTTCACTTTTCGTGTCCTCTCCTCCTCTGGCCATTTCCCTTGCAAATCATAGGATTTTGTTCGAAAAGAGTTTTTCCAGATTTTCTCCCTTCCTCTCTTTCTCTCTCTCTCTCCGCTTTATTGCTCTATCAAAGGGAAAACTTGCTGCGTGTTATTTGCGCTTCTTTTCTCCGCGCGCCTCTCGCTTTTGTTTTCGTTAAACAATTTCATACAGAAAAGCGTCTGGACGTGAAATTGAGACGACGGCGCGACGAGAAATTATTGCGAGGAGCCGGGCGCGAGAGCTTTTTTCCTCTTCTCTCTCTCTCTCTCTCCCTCTCGTATATCTTTGACGCCGCTCGCCGGGAGAGAGGAGGTGGAGGTTTATTTCGTCGAGCTTTTTATTAGCCTCCGCGCTTTAAAAATGTATCAGCGGGTCCAGGAGCGCGCTTTTCCTTACGGATCATTTGCGAGTAAGCGACTGCACGGGTGCCGAGGGAGAATGAACGGTTATATATACGCCGGAGCTGACAAGACTGACTCTGCTCACGGCCTTTTGTAAAAAGCTTTATTGTGTTTTACTTTCGGGATATTACTTTGCCAACTGACACGACTCGAGAGAATCTGGCGCTTTTGATAATTGAAACACCGCGTCCCCGCGGGGTTTTCGCGATTCGTTTCGCGAACGATCATGAGCTTCGAGAAAGGGCAGCCATGTTACAGCTAATTTTACAAGCGTGATCCTTTGAGATTTCGGTGTATCTAGATATATTGGGTGAAATCGCCGCGGGTTAACGAAGAAACGTAAATGGCGAGGAAAGTATAAAAAATTAGGGGGCTTATCTGCGAAAGGAAATAAAGATAAGAGGCGAAAGAATAGCCAGGTGAAAAGTAGTAGTATTATAGACAACGAAGCGGAAAGACTAAAGCTATTCGTACAGTAACAGACACAATGTAGAAGCCTTTGGAAGCAGCGAAGATAGGATAAGAACAATAAAGTAGGAAAGAAATGAAGACACGTTGGGGAACGGAAAAAAACTCGGTGAATAT
Source organism: Ormyrus nitidulus (assembly GCA_900474335.1). Classification (NCBI taxonomy): domain Eukaryota; kingdom Metazoa; phylum Arthropoda; class Insecta; order Hymenoptera; family Ormyridae; genus Ormyrus; species Ormyrus nitidulus. The sequence continues at coordinate 31,059 of UCOL01001336.1, forward strand.
AAATGAGCCGGAAAAATGTGTCAGCAAGTTGGACAAGCAAAAGCTTTTAAACTTTCAGGTAAGACGGTAAAAAATTCCAATAACGTTTGCAAAGGAGTACAAAGCGATTAAGAATCGTAAATTTAAAATAATAATATTATTTTAAATAGTAACGATGAGCATTATACTAAATAGGACAGAAATAAATTGAATCCAAGTTATTCGAGAATGCGCGAAGAAAGTGTATTGAAATAGGATGGAAATAATTTAATGAGGGAAGTAAGCGATTCGCGCGAGGAATTTGTACCAATAAGGCAAGAATGGAATGATAAAAAGTGCGGTCTGAATGAACCTGAACTTATTAAGAGCAAGAGGGCAGTAGGAGCAGAAAAGAGGTGCACGCGATATAAGGTAAGGCGAGTTGCAGTATACCTGGAATGAGAAACTAGGCGAATTGATGAGTAGCGAAAGTAGCGGCAGCAATTTTTACCGAGGAAATGCAGGAGGAAGCTGAGATATATAGAGGAAAAAGTAATATCAAGGCAGGTTGAATATTGCTCGAGATGAGGAAATGTATGAAAAATTTCTCGAGGATTTTTAAATTGATAATGTTTAATTAAAAGAAAAAAGGAGCCGAGAGTAAATAACGCAAAGTTTGACAGCAATACTAAAGCTGTTAACCGAAAGTATAAAATGGAATGAAAAAGTTAAGTTCAAGAAGAAAGTTTTGTAAAGTGAAATGATAGAATTATAATGTAAATTACAACGCAATTACAAAGTTAAAAATGGTCTTTGAGATATCCAACGAATTAAGAAGAAAAATGAAAGTGTAAAATATAGCCGAAGAAAATTGAATTGGAACTGTTAAAAAATTACAAGCAGCTGAAAAGAGCTACTGTATCGACATGAAAGACTTAGTCTTGAATAAGTACAATGAGAAAATGAATGAAGAATTCGACAGAGGAATTTCTATGACAGAAATCCAGTGGGTATAAAAAAAAAGGTAACAGAAAAGATGGAAGCTTGGCGCAAAGGACAAGAATTTTATAAAAACTTTCTGCGCTAAAATTTGAATTTGAATTTGCATTTTCATTTCGAGCAATTTCACTTGACAGAAATTCAATACGTTTTGTCAAGGAAATATAAATAGAAATTGTTAATTTTAGAAAAGCACGGCAAACCTGTTCATTTGATAGCCTCATTTTGTAAAAGAACGAGCATTGGAGATAAAATTCAAAGAAAGAAATAGGGATGCTCGAAAGGTTGCTAGTACAGCTAGACAAAATATAAAAAGAGAAAAGGATAGTAATCTGAGTAAAAGGCTTTATTTGCGCTATCATCTGAGCAAAGGTAGAATACATACATACGTATAGCGTAGATATCTAGAAAATAGAGAAGGAAGAAAAGATAAAAGCGTATATGTCACGAAATGGCATTATTTAAGCAGAAAAAATGTATTACAAGTGTTGCTCAGGTTATATAATGACTGACATGAAAACGTATTTTCAAGAAAAAATTTTAATTAAAAATTCCAATAATTGATAAAAAAACAATTGATATTTTATCTATAATTAAAATCAGAAAATTTAACGAAAGAAGAGTAAAAATTTTTCGCGAAAAACATAAATTTTTACCGGCTGCATTAAACGCGATAAATTCTAAAGGATTCGGCGAATAAAGGAAAAAAAAAGGAATCACAAAGGCCGTTTAAAACGTGAAAAATTAAGATTTATATCAATACTGAATTCATCAGTTTTAACTATGTAATCCCACTTTAATGGAAATTTTTGATATTGAAATGACGGGAATAAATTTGAAGTGGCGGCCCTTTACACCTGCCTCTCTCTCTCTCTCTCTCTCTCTCCCTCTCGGACGAACAATTTAAAAACCCGGAGAGTCCTGAAAGAAAGATTCGCAACTCTCGGCGCCGCTTTGCATTACATTTGTAAGGCGCGCCGAGTCCTCTCTCGCGACAAGACCCGTAAAAAAAGCCGAAGAAAACGAGCGCGAGCGGCACAAAATCCCCGCGACGAAGCTCGGGAGATTTTCCCGTCTATCGAGTTGCCGCCGACTGGCAGCGCCGCGCCGCGCCGCTCGCACAACAAGCCAGTCGTCTGACCGAACGAGCTTATTCACTGAATAATTCCAGCTCTCGCGCGGAAGACAGTGGCGAAAGCCAAGTGAGAGAGAGATAGAGGAAGAACGCGACGACGAAATGTCGACGCTACACGAGAGAGAGAGAGAGAGAGAGAGAGAGAGAAAAAAAAGACGCCTGCAGAAGCTGAGAAAAGAAACGTCGCTCTCGCGCGCGCTCCTTTGCATATGCGCGGCGCACGTGCATCGCGCGTCTCCTCTGTTCCGAGCGCAGGCGAGAGAATGAAAGAGAGAAAGAGAGAGAGAGAAATGAAAAAGGAAAGGGATCCTGAAAAAAGGAAGCCATAAAAAAGGCTAAACGAAGAGAGCTCCGCGCGTCGAAGGCGCGCGCGCTCGAGCCGGCAAACGTGACGGGGGCGTGTCACATTGGAATACAAAAGATATAATGGCCGCATACCGAGGCGAGCCCGGCCGACTCATATGGCCACCGCGGGAATACTAAGTCCAAAGCGCCGCCGAGCTTTCAAGATTCCGCGGCACCGACCGACGCACCGAGAGCGATTATCTGCGCGGCGACGGGGGCTTGAGTTTCGACGAGCTTCGGGCCGCCGAGCCGAGAAGTTTTACGGGCCGCGGATACGGATTGCATTTACGGGGCCCTCGTTCGATCGAAATTCTTGAAGTTATTTACAAAGTACCGAGGCGATTTTGGCGTCTTTTAAAAAAATCGCTGCGGCTGGATGGAAAAATTGTGGGAACGCCGAGTGAATGCGCCGGGACGCGTCGGTTTTCCAGGGGTTCTTTAGATTCTGTTGCGAGGGACTGTAAAATATTTTATTGCCGGCTTTAGTCATGCAGGCGGCGACGCCGACTTTCATTCGCGACGCGAGCATTTTCGCGAATTTACCCGGTGACTGTAAAAGGGGTTTTACAAGGCGTTTCACACGCTAAATACAATCGTCTTTTATTTTATTATCTTCGTTCTGAAAACAAATTTCAGCCGTAAATTCAATTTGACGTTTAATCCTTAACCCGCGAGAAACGGCTGATTCACCGCGGTTGGGTATACGGAAAAAAATGACTGGCAATTTAATCATACTCAATGACAAGCGCCGCAGCTAAATTAATTGAAAGGGGACGTTTTTCAGCTTCGCCGCGGTCATTACAAACAGACTTTCGAGACGGATATCTAAAAGATCCCGAGCCGAGGAGCCGCCGCGCGCGGAAGGGAACGGCGCGCGGGGGGAAAGAAAGCCGAGCCAGGCCGGGAGAAGGAAAGTTTTTGCGCGGGCAGTCGGGCGCAAAACAAAGAGCGTCACGCGTTATTTCTTGCCGGAGCGCGAGACCAACGGATTAGCCGGGGAATTAAGAAATTGAAAGAAAACTCGGCGAGCGGGGAAAATGCGGGGATGAGAAAGGGGGGGGGGGAATAAAGCGAGAGGGCAAAGAAGCCCAGATAAGAAGAAATCGAGTCCGCGAGGAGGAGGAGGAGGACGCGTGAGGCGAACGTCCCCCGGAAGCGAGAAATCGCTCGCGACGTCGTTGTCGTCGCTCGCCGCGCGGTGAATCTCCTTCCAGCTGGGGGGGGAAGTCGCGAAAAAGGCAAGGGGGAACGAGAGTTAAGGAGAGAACGAAGCACTTTAAGGAAGATGGGCGCACGGAAAATTGCGGAAAGAGAAAGGAAATGGCGGGTAAAGAGGCTAACAGAACGATCGCATTGTATTTTGCGCCTGCAGTCAACGTTTATTGCGTGGGAATGCTTGTTTTTCGAGCGCTCTTCTCTCTTTTTTTTTACTGCTTGGCAGCTTTGCCGTTTGGATTTAATTGTATTTATCGCGTCTGGCTATTCGTGCTCTTTAAAAAGTTTCGAGAGCCGGTGTCGTTCGGTCTCTTAAATCGTCGAAAATGTATTCTTTCACTTTGCGCAGAAGTTTAAATATAATGTTTATATTCGAAGCGTTCCTGCGCGGTTCTCGAACGAGCGTTTCGTTTACGAAATTCGGTATCCTCGCCGAGAGGCGATAAATAGAAATTGTATTTTATTTGCGCTTCCAATATTTAACCGGTATATAGTTTCAATTGCCCAATCGCACGACTGCAGTATAAACTTCTCTGGGTTGTGCAACGAAGCAAACAAGCCCTTATTAATAACATATAACGCCGAAGCGCGCCGACATCATAGAGGTGCAACGCAATTTTTCGGAATTAATAACGATACTCCCTCTGCGCGGGTAATTGCAGAAATCTTGAGCTTTCTCTTTGATTTGCACATCGCATTCAAGTGCATATATTTCCCCACACAAAGGCCCTCCTTCGCTTTGAAAAGTAAAGTAGCAATTAATTAAACAAGACGTGTATCCCAAGGAATCAGTGGTATATCAATTATCCCGAAAAGTATATAATCCGGGGCTCGGGCCAATTGTCGAGGCTCTCGCGACTCTCGCTTTACGAGGCCTTATTACTCTCGCACGGCGACAATTAAATAAAGATTATTTTCCCCTTCGGAAAACACGGGCCGCGGTGCACGCGAGAGCGCCGAGAGCTTCGACAATTAATATACACACACAGCCGCCCTCCCAGACGCGCCGGGACAAAAAAACAAAAAGGAGAAAAAAGGAGAGCTCGACCAGCGCACGGCTGAGAGAGTCTTAATGACGGATCGACTTGGGGGCGCCCTCGAGTGTGTGCAGCGCGCGCGCTGCGTGGTGCGCGCGGCCTCAGCGAATTATGCGTGCGCACGCGTGCGCTACGATTATGTAGTTACGCGCCGCAGCTGGGGGCGATAGACTCCCCCCCCCTCGAAGCCCGGGAGGGGAAAGGCATTTACGCCGTTTCGACGCTGTGCAGCAGCCGCGGCTTTGCCTCTCTCTCTCTCTCTCTCTCTCTCTCTCTCTCTCTCTCTCTCTCTCTCTGCGTATCGAGGTGTGATTGATGTGTGCCGAGAGTGAAAATATTACCGAGTGTAATTATTGCGTCGCGCGGCGCACCGCCGACTTCGAGAGAGAGAGAGAGAGACCGGCCATCGACTGGGAAATTTATCAAGGCGAGACGAGGAAAATGCTTAGCGAATATATAAGCGATACCTGGCCATTATGATAATTCCTACGTGCGCGCGATGTCTTTCTTTTTTCTACTTATTTTTCAGGACGGGGGACTGCACCGCAACAAAGACGGGACTCGTAACGCGAGGAGGCGGAAGCTCCGGGCAAAAATTATGGCTGCCTTCGTTCGCGGATATTGATTGCTGAATTCAGGGACGAAGAGGGTTTATGCGATATATATTTGCGATTAATTTTGATTTTCGCGCGGTACATTGATAAAATTTAATTTGCGATTATGCAGCCCTTCTTTTCGGGGGTACGCTGTGCAATTCGAAAATAATTATGAATTGATTAAATGTCGCATTCTGGTTTAATGCGTATTTAAGCACATTTTAATAGCAATTGATTGCAGGCACTAATTGGTCCTGAAAACACGTATGGAATTCCTCCGAACGATAGTATCTTTTATATGTACATTAAAAGTGAAAAGGATTTTTCACGAGATTGCACGAACGTTAGGTAACAGACGCAACAAAAAAAAACAGTTTCTTTGGAAATTGTAATGTGTTTTTTACTAATGTGTATGCTTAAATATCGTAGCGAGAACTTGTCTTTTATCTACAAATTTGCATAATGAACCTGTCTCATTTCTTAATTAAAACGGATACACTACTTTTCTTAAAAAATACGACGGTCTAATAAAGGAAATGCAGTTCAGCAAACTTGAAAAAAAAATGTCTAAAGTTGAAAAAGTGTTTTTTCACTGTAACTTTTTTAATCTCAAAAGTAAGTATAAGGGGTCTAAATCGTACAACGCTTTGCAAACGTTTCATTGACAGTTTGCCATATTCTGCAAAGTCAATAGAAAAAATCAATATTTTTTTAATGCAATTTATTTGTAAAAACGCATTTTTTATTTAAATGCGCATGAAAGACAAAGTTTTATTCGACTGACAAACACTGGCTCTCAAAAATGATTTAAATATTAATTTAAAACAGAGTCAACCAGTAATAAAATAAATTAATTAAAAAAGCTTCATTTAAAAAACAAATTATTTAAAAATTGGATGCGAATGGATGATTTTGAATAGGGTAGTAATATTCAAATATTTTACAGAATAGTACAACGCATAAATGTTTTCCACTTGTTTTTCTGTAAAAATTAAAATTTAACGAACAAAAAGCTAATTCACAATGGAAAACGCGAATTAAAAGAATTTTAAAGCTCGGTAACTTTTTCTCTTCCTGCTAATTAAACGCTGTAAATAATTCAAAGTAATTGACTAATAAATTAAGTTTTAAAAAGAGAGTAGCTCCGCGCACAATGCACTACCAAGATTCGCGCTTTCCATCTCTGAAAACAAAAGGCTCGTCGTTGTACAAAAAGAGGCCGAAAAAGCTCTCTCGCTCTAAAAGCCGCATAAAATTTTTGCGTACGGCTTAGCGCGCTTTAAAAAAAAAAAACAAAAAAAAACGTTGCGCCTCGCCTCCCCAAAGCACAACGCACAGACGAAGCGGCAGCGAAAGATGAATGATACACGACGGCGCGTAGAAGCGCGAGCGACGCCGCACAGAATGAACGATGATAGGTGAGTGAAAACGCGAGCGACGCCGCCGCGCGCCGTAAAAGCGTAAACGAGTCCGCGCGTTGCGCGCCGAGGGAAGCAGAGAGAGAGAGAGAGAGAGAGAGAGAGAGAGACAGAAGAAGAAGAAGAAGAAGAAAATGACGCGCGAGGAGGATTTCACCGGGCGATGCTCGCGAGAGGCGCAAGTCCGATGATTAAGCGCTTGTAATCCGCGCGGAAGGAAAATGAAGATTTACGGGTGAATTAATGAGATTACCGGGGCAAATAAGAGGCGCCGAACGTCACTAACACGTGTCGAGCGGCCTACTCGCTTCTTGCTTTGACTGATGCCGCGGAGCAAAATCTGCCCGATGAAAATTCGAGGCGGCGGGCTTCCGAGGCGGATATAACTTCCCCTGTAATATTCGAATCTGATGAGCTTTTTTTCCCGGCCGGCAAACCCATTGCCGAGGTGAAAAATGAATCTCTTCCTCGTTGCGGAAGGAGATGTAGCGCTTTTTTAACTCGGCGGTGTTTGATAAACTTTCGGAGGAATCGATTCGGCCGAGGCGCGGAGAGTTTTTTCCGCGCGGCCAGCGCGAGGATTCGAGCGATGAAAAATTGCGCGAGAAAATCCGGTTTTGTAAATATTTTCTAAGGGCCCTCTCCTTCAGACTGGAAAAATGAATATTTTTGTTTCAGAAATTATTTCCTCGGGCCGCGTCGTGCCGATATCGATTTCTGATATTAGTTTTGTAAAACACAACCCCTCTTTTAATTGATTACCGAGGCGGAAACGTATATATGAAAAAAAAAACCCCCTGGGGGTCGACGGGTATCGACCTGAAATATTCATTTTTCCCCGGCTGAAATAAGCTGCATTTTGAATATTCGGAATATTGATTTTCTCCCGCGCGCGTTTTTCGAGATCCCCGCGCGCCAGACGGCGAAATGACGCTGAATGGAAGGCAGAAAAATTTATAGCGGCGCCTCATTAAAACTAATAATGCAATTTCCGAACTCGCCACCCCCCCCCCCCCCCCCCCCCCTTTTT
>UCOL01001337.1:0-38766 GCA_900474335.1 Ormyrus nitidulus
ATTCATGGTAGCGGTGTAGCGGAAAAATTTGACGTTTTTCGGTAACGTTTTTCGGTAACGTTTTTCGATAACGCTTTTCGATAACGTTTTCATATTTCACTCTCGATCCAACAAACACTATAAGGGCTAACATATATAGAGGCGGCAGCAGCACAGCGAGGTTAAAGGAGCAAGCTCCAAAAATGGTAAATAAAGATTTCGTGAAATCACTTATTTTATAACAAAATTGTTTCAGGATTTAGTAAATTAATCAAAATTATTAAGCATCAGTCTTGCTGTTCATAAATCTTTATTTACAATTACATTCACAATTCAAGGTGGAATAAAAGTAACCAATGATGAATGCTGTCAAAAAAAAATTTCTATATAAAATAACGTAAAGAAATTCATGAAACATAAGGCACTTCTCCAGTTCACTTCTTCCAACAACAACAACAGCAACCAAAAAAACTCCAACATTAACAGCGTTTAAACGCCCAAAAAACGTCACTTCAAGGAAGCCGCGAAGTTTACGATCACTAATACCAGTTTAGGTAGGAAGTGCAACATTATCAAGCTCGGCGCTCTCTCCGATCTCGCTTGCAGCGCACGTGGCAGCCGCTCTCGTCTTAATCATTCTTTTGATTGAGGCCGCGCTGTTCCCTCGAAGTTGCTTAGGAGATGCTAATCTACACCTTCTCCCTCGCGGAGGGCGTATGGGCGTCGGTGTTCGTTTTTTTGCCGACGGAGGGATCATTTATTTTGGAGTTTGTGGGAAACGCCGGACTTGTGGTGTAATTGCGGTGCGTTTAATTTTGATGTATGATCTTTTTTTCGTGCGGAGATGGTTCGAAATTGGAAAATGGTGATGAGCTGCGTAATTTAAAAGAAAGTAAGAGTAAATAGTGTGTATAAGAGGACGTAAAGATTCCGGTTAAATGCACAATATTTCATGAGAATATGAATTAAAATTGAGCGATAGATTTATGATCTGATAAAGTTCTTAACGAAATTAATTATTAAAATAATAATACGCTGGGAATAAGTTCAATTTACTGAAATGCAATCCAAGCGAATCGCCAACTACAAATTTGGATAAAGTTTCTTTAAATTCAGTTTAAAATTAATCTAATAATTTACGTTCACAACTTTCACCAATTTTCATTGCATATTATTCAATACTCGGATTGCTTAACCTTGTGTTACTCGCAAAGTTATATAATAACTTTTCTTATACTATGGCGATAGACTCGCCGTTCTCCGTTCGTAGCTTCGTGAATGTCAATAGCATAATTAAAAGATTATAAAGCAATGCAATTATGCAATTGGATCGTCTCTGCGTGGACTCTTCACGCTTTCTAATAAATGATATCTTTACAATCTAGAGCGCTAAGTGCTCGCAAGGTCCCACGGTTTTTTACTGCAAAACGGCTAAAATCGTATATTACTTCATCGTTTTGCATTAATTAATTACTTTGTTGGAAAAGTCTTATGTAAAGATTGCGAAAAATTCGCGAATATTTTTAAGAGAAAATGAGCCTCGTTAATTCGAAACACCTGCGCGAAATTGTTCGAGAATTATTTAATACGGGATTTCCCAAATCCGATAGAACTAGTTCTTGCCGCGAACCGGATTTAAAAACCGCAGTCTTTATCGAAGAAAGTTCATCGTCCAGCGAACCCGTTCAGTTGTGAACGATTGAAAAATTTCTATGAATCTGAAACTTTGCACGGCCGTTCATTTTGGCTTCGCGAAGGAATTGTAAATCAAGTACTTCAATATTGTCACATTTCAGTTGTTGCAAAACAGAAACTTTATTATTAAACTAAAATTCGGTAATGCAAGAATTTGGTTTACTTTCATAAATAAAATAATAAATCAGCTAACGCGTTAAATAACAAGCGCCAATACATAAGTCGTTCAGCAAATACACTGAGGTGTTTAGATTCAAATCAGATTTCTTCATGTCGACATTAACCAAAAATTATTCAAATTGCGAATAAACGACCAAGCTAATTTATCACTATTATCTTAAAAGCCAGACGTATTCCTAAAAATACCTAAACGTCCTGTACGAGGAAATGTAAATGCAACGTGACATAACCAACATAACCAAAAATAACTCTCTTCTCTTTAAAACCTCCACTAAATCATTCTTCCCCGCATTCCTCCTCCGTCCAACGCCAAAAGTAAACCGCACCCCGGCCTCAAAAACCCATCCAAAAGCCATAAAAACCGCGCGTCAACCCGTGACATAATCCCGCACTGACCAACACTATAAAAATCGCTCGAAAACCACTGACCTCCTCGGCGGTCTCGCTCCTCCCTCCGGCATCCTCCTCGCTTCGTCCTCTCCCTCCCCTGCACGAGGAACCAGCCGCCGAAAACGAGTATCGGCAAAAAAACAAGTGCGCCTCGCGCGAAAACTATCGTGGTCGATCCACCACGTGGGCAACGACAACTGCAGTAGTCGCCAGGTGAAGTCGACTCGGCGCGCGTACTGCTGCTGTACACGCGCGCATTACTTTCACTATATCTCTCTCTTGTGCACTGGCGCCGCGGGGGCAGCGTGCGCGAGTGCACGAACGTCGGCCGATTTTCAGGCGCTATAATTGCGACGACGACGACGACGTGCCGCTTTTTCGGAGAGATGGCCGAGTTTCAGGAGCCTCGTTTCGGTGCAAGGGGGATATATCGTTCAGGTTCTTTACGGGCTGAGTTGCGTGAGATAAGGGCGATTGTTCGGATTGGGTTTACGGGCTGGTCGTTGGATTTTATTGGGCACTTTTGTTTTTGGATGGCGGAGTAAACAAATGCGGTTATTTAATTGCGACGGGGGGCACAGTTGCGTTTTGGAATTTATGCGTTTGCGATTTTGAATTAACGAGTATTTTGGTGTTCCTCGATTAATTGAACGTATTTGCAACCAATATTTTTAAATAAAACGGCTCTGTTTTAAGGGGATTATACAATTTGAAAATTGCAGTTTTAAAATCGCAGCCTCAAATAAACGTTTCGTAACGCCAAATTATATAGAAACAATGTAATATTCAGCTTTCTTTATACTTGTATGCTAGAAGGAAGAAACAAATTTATAATAAGACGCTGCATCACTTCTTTCGACATTCCTGAAATTTCTTTCTCACATATTAAAATAACGTTTCTCAACGACTAATAGCCTTGCATAAAACTCCAATTCCCTTCCTCCTCAAACGGATCAGCATTTACACGCCCTCCGTCTGCTACCTCGACCGTATCGTGTTCAAGCGCTCCCGACAAAATCGCCCAATTAGCACTATTTTGCCGAGAAAGAACACCTCGTTAACGTGTCGCTCCTCCCAAAAAGCCCCGATTAAGTTGCATTAAACTACGGCGATGCAACTTGGTGGTTACGTCAGGGCCAGACGCAAAATGCGAATCGATGAGCGCATTCACGTCTCCCTTTTTATACCGATCCGCTTTCGAAATCGAGTCGCGCGCGGAAAGCTATACGCATGGATTTCGCGTTCCGGCGTTCGATTGTTGCCCCCCCGCGAAAGCCGCTAAATTTGCACTCCGACCGACGGAATGCTGTTCTCCTTTAATGCGCGCGATTTTTGCGAGACGCGAGCCGCGCGCTGAAAAACCGGCATTAATTGCTTCCGTAACCGGTTATGATTATATTGGTAATGAAGCGGTGAAAATATTGGTGCGTGCAGCTGCGGTTAGACCGTTGCGTGGAACTGGTTTTCGCGGAGTGTTAGAAATTGTATCGGAGATACGTCTTGCGAGAGTGAAAAACGGCCGGGAAAAGCGGATGAAAAGTGAAAATTTTGCATTGTGCCGCGTCATGTAAATGCAGTATGTAGATATTTATGGCCAGAGGATAAAGATAATTTTCACTCTAGCAGTTTGTAAAAGTTTTCTATCTACGCTGCACTTGTTAGCGTTCCTATTTATATGCATTATGCCAAATTTTATTTAGAATCCAAAGGAAAATTTACATGGATAGGTTGATGAAAAGTGAAACCAAGTGGACACAAACAATCGAATCGAAAAAAAATTACGCAGTCGATATGACCGACCGATAATGAAAAATAATGCGGAATAATTCCGGTATAAGCGGTAGATCTCATTGAGGCCAAGTACCGCAAATGAAAGCGAGTGTTTCGCTTCCTCTGTCTCTGGCAAGATTAATGTGAAGGGGAGACTTAATGGACGCCGTATAAGAAGCCTTTTGAATAATATCAGGTTCGGTACATGAAAAGGGTGGCTCTCTATGGGCTGCAAAGGACCCTCGAAAGACGGAGATAAGTTATGATCCCGCGAGGTCATAAATAAAAAGAAATATTCGAAACGGTTGCACTCGATTGACGCATCCGTCGGAATTCGCATAATTTCTATTGAATTTGCGAGAAGACAGGAAAATTTGGTATACAAGATTTAGTTTTTATTCTTTACCTAATATCGCTATTATCGGAAAAAGGAGCACAAAGTTTATGCACCCTACAGACAATTAATTACTCTCAATAAACACCATTGTAGCAGCAGAGAAAGCAACTAAAAAAACTTTGCACTAAACAGCGCGCTACATTGTGCTTACATAAAATAAAACTCATGCAGCGAAGGTTTACAATTTTAACACTTTCTTTCAATTTAGCGAACCATTGAAAGTCCTCCCGTCGTGCCTACCGGATATCGACGAGGCGCAGCGTCGCGTAGACGCTCATTATATTTTCCTCGGCGTCATCCGTCGCGTCTTCTAGTTAAACATTGCGCAACGTTAAAGCACCGCTGCCGCCGGCGCGATTCCTCGTATTTCATGAATTATCCGGGCGCGGTAAAAGTGGCCCCCGCGCAGAACAAACGCTTGAGATAAAAGTAACTTTCGAAGCGAGCGTTTAAATAATTATGAAAGAAAGATACGCCAACAATGGTTAGTTTCTCTTATTTCCATCGGCGAAGTGCGCGGGAAGAGAAAATAATGCGAATCCTGAGCGAACATCCGAACGGGAAGCTGCAGCCGCTTTTAGACTCTAACGAACGACGAGTAACTGGCGTAGTCATAATATTTGATTGGCAGCAATAAATTAGCCTTTTTGAATTATTGTCAATGATATATTTTACGGATCTATAATGTGCTTTCTAATTTCAATGTTTTCAAGAAAATTAATTTTAGCCTCGTTTACATTTGCATCGATAAACAGCACTTTAAAGATTCGTTGAATCATTATTTATCCCATATTTTGTTTTTAATATTAAATTATACTTAAAATTAAAATTTATTCCAGGTACTTGTATGTAATCAGATTCAAATATCTTCTATTTAAATATGTGAAGAAACGAAGATTTTTCAACGATGAGCCTTCAAATTTTATATTTATAATTTAAAACAGCAATAAAGAGATATACGAAAGTGGAAAGTGAAAAGGTCAATCTCGTATCATTTGAGAAAAATTCACTATTTACCAACGTATAATTTCTCTCGAAACCATTATGCATAAATAAAGAAAATTTACTCCAACATTTACTAGGTCATTCATAAATAACATTGCAAAATCCCGACTCTCGAAGAAAAGGACTTTTTTTTAAACCAGTCGCCGCAGTGACACATTTACTCCCAGAAGCTCCACCTCTCACGTTTAACAACCACAAAACGAACTAACAAAACGCCCGTAACATCTCAGTCGCGCGTCTGAAAACGCGGCAAAAAATCCCGCAGAAGCTCCAGAAAAAAAAAACACTATGAAAATTGCGCAAGCGGATGCCAAGGCTTTCGCGCGTCGGCCGTCTTATCGATAATGAGCGCGGCGGCGACGAAAAAAAGCAGCGACCGCCTTAGCGTTTCACGCCGATTGCGAAATCCGCGCGGACGCGAGAATCCCCTGTTATTATCGGGGAGCAAGGAACTGCCGTTGACCTACGACCGGGGATCCTTGTAACACATTGTCCCCTGTCAATGTGTCGCGGAAACTTTCGAGACTCTCGCGAATATACACGAACGCGCGTGTCTCTCTGTCGTAGTCGATAGGCTGGCTGCTTTGGTCGGGGAGAGTTCGCTGGTTCGCGACAAGCCGAGGATTTCTGCCATCAATTATTATTTTACGGCTTATCTGGCGAGTAATGAGGACGAGATGTGTCTTTTATGACTGCGCGATTGGCGAGCGTGACGGCAGTCTTCGGTTTCAAAATCTGTTCTTTCGAAGCCGATGGTTTTTAGATGTGTTTACGATTGTGTTAAGTTGTTTTGTAAGTGCGAATTGGGTAGTTACCTCGAGCACTCGGCTTTGTTTAAATATTTTTCGTTAGTTATTGAAAAATAAAAATTTATTTTTGTAAAAGATTTCTTTCAATGATGATTTTACGCAGTTCTTAAAAGAGTATTAAGTTATCACGAGCGGAACGAAGGTAAGCGAAGTGAAATTCCAATCTGCATAAGTAGATGGCAGTCTTGTGCAGTAAAGAGCGTCTTGCTGTACTTTGAGTAATTTTCTTAAATTTTAAAACAATATTTGAATTCTTTTGTAACTAAAGGCCGTAACAATTATTTTGAAGTTTCAATTTGCCTTTATAAAATTGGTATATTTCTTTTATTTATTATTCGTTTGAATCTCGATCCGTTTACATTTTGCAAGTTCCTCTTTCGTAAAAAAAATTACATAAATCAATACGCAGAATAGTTAGCGATATATTTGCGTAACTATCCTCCCAAAAAGTATTAAGTACATTTCGCGTGCGTCATCGAGCCCCGATACATTCTCAAAAAGCTTCCAATTAAGGTCGCGTGCACATTCGAGAATCGAAACTGCGAATCTGAAATGAATGCAACAGTATAGCCCGAAAGAAGTTCAAGGAGCCCGCCGAGGTGGTTATCTTTTTAAGGACCTAAAGTGCACAGAAGCTGTGATTGTGAGCGAGATTGCGTCAACGTCGCTTATCTTTCGCGAATTATGTTAGGGACGGTTAAAACTTAGGGAATTTGCAAACGTTACGCTTTGTAAACGAGCGAAGGAATGGTAATGACATATTTTACCTACTTGCTTATCGACGTATATTAATGTACAGAACTATTTGTAGTCTGTTACATAAGACTTGTTTCTAATAATAATTTATTGTATTGAACACGCTAGAAGTTGCTAACCTGCATTGTTTGTTATCGCGACACGCAATAGAATTAATTAATTGTACCCCTATGCATTGACAACAATCTAATAATCTATTCATTGACTTGTAGTTTCAACATACATAATGTAATACTGATTTATCGCACCCAGCGGACATAATTCAAACTTAAATTAACTAAAAATTAGTCCCACTTTCATCCTGAAAATTCACTCGTACAGAAATCCCACCAAACTCTTCAACCTCGTCCTCTCCCAAAATCCTCAAAGTCCTTCACGCTCCTCCCACCTCCGAACCGATCGGAAATCGGCTCGTGCAAAAGGAGTCTTCCCGGAGAGCCTTGAGAAATCGACACACATCGCGCCTCGCACTTTCGGGCAGCAGCTGCTTCCTCGTGTGAGTGCGGCGCGACTCATGGGGAATCCAGCGATATATATATCACACACGGCCGCGCTTTATGTAATCTCTGCTTTTCTCGAGGCGCCCCGGCGGTCCGGCGTTTCATAACTTCGGCGAGCGCATATAACCGTCACCGATCAGATGTTATGATGCCGCGCCTGATTTTGGCGCCTTTTTTTTCTCCTCGGCCGCGGCTTTCGTCGGCTTTGCGCTTTGCTCTCTTTGCGCGGCGTTACGCGAGGCGAATATTGACGTCAGTGCGCTCTGATTTTTTGAGAAATTAAAGGCAACAGGTGGAGCGGCAGTTTGATGCACTTGAAGAGATGATTTTTTTTTATGAAAAATCGTTTAATTTTGATCGATTTCTGAATTTTTTTTTAATAAAAAATTGTAATCTTAATTTGAAACTTTAAATATTTTGAAAAAACTTAGCTGCTCTGTCGGTAAAACATATTTATTTTTAACTCACTCTTATTGTTTCGCAATTCAAAAGTTTCCACATTTTCTATATTCATAATAAGAAAATACTCATTCTCGCCAACAACACAAGAAGACGAGAAAGCATTTTCTACGGTACATTTTCCTTTTTCGTTACATTGGTCAACCGAAATAACTCCAGGTCCGTAAACTTTCTAAAACCCACCGTAAAAATGGAAAAACTCCTCCTCACACACCGGACGCGCTGGAAGTGCGTGCGAAACCGCAATCCGGAAGAGCTAAAACTAGCTCGCGCTCGCTTTAAAAGCCGAACGAGCTCCCGCGTAATCGCATCCTTAGCTCATCGCTTAACGGAATTAACGGTCCCCAATTAGACGGTCGGTGCGGGAAATTGTGGCGGGACTTACGTAGCTCAATGGCACGTATGAGTAAAAACTAAATCGGTAGGGCCGCAGTGATAGTTCTAGTTTACCTTGTGCGATGCAGCGGCAGACGGATACAAGGTCCTCGAGTGGTTGCACGCGGAGATAGTTCTGGAATAATGATTATAATCATGTGAGGAAAAAATATATGGCCACGGGAGGTTTATTGAGTTATCTTCGTGGGTTAATTCGAAATTTAAAGAGAATCGATACGCTGAGAGAAAAGTTTAGTAAAAATTACCATACTGCCTAGTAAGGCCACCACAGACTGTCAAAACCAAAAAAATTACCATACTTACTTTATAGGAAAATTTACCAAACGGTGTAGTAAAATTTCTTGTCAAGTATTGTCAGTTTTTGGGTTTTGACGGTCTCTGGTGGCTTTACTAGACAGTATGGTAATTTTTACAAAATCATTTGTAATTTTTACTATATTTCTTCTCTCAGTATAGCGTTCTTGATAATTAGGTATTTGAAAAATGTTAATGTGAAAAAATGCTTTAAATTTTCGAGAATTGGTGTAACCGCAAAAACTTATTATATTAGAATTCTGATACTTGCTGTATAGTATTAGAAGAAAAATTTTTATTGAAAGTTATTATATTATTAGCACTCAAACACGAAATTTGTTGTTTAGATTTTAGTTTTAAATTTATAGAATAATGATTAAAATTTCAAAAGAACAAAGGTGCAATTAAACTTTTTAATGAAAGTAAACAAGAAAGCATATGTGGGTCGTCTTCAATTAGTATGCGTATTAACGCCTTACAGGTGTAGCATAAGTAACCCATCGCATTGTATTTTAATTGCTATCGACACAAAAAGTAAATTAAGATATTTTGGTATTGTTTTTATATACAGCCAAACCATCATTCCAAGGCCGATACTCAGCAATTGTTTACCAAAACAATCCCTGACCTAATCCGAAAATATCCACCTTCCAATCCAAAAAAAAAAAAAAAAAACCGATCAGCCCGCATTTCACCGCCTCCCCGCACCACCATGACCCGACATTAACAATCCCAATCGGCGCCCAGCCCACGCAACCTTAATCCCCCGGTCCGAGGACGCAGACATCCGATATCCCCGAGGTCCGTCGATGGAAAGAAGGAATAAAAGGAAAACCAGTCCGGAATTGGGCCGCGCTCAAAACGGGTATTATCTCTGCTTACGTGAGGTGCTTCGCTTCGCCCTTTTTCTTTCCCTTGCGGCGACTTGCGGTGCTCTCAGCCCCCGGAACGAGTTTATATGTTCGCACGAGTCGATCGTCACGCGAGAAGGTGCATCTTGTGCTCGAGCGGCAAGCGAGACCGGCGTACTACTGGCTAACGAGATGAGCAGACCCGAGCACGAGCACGCGGACTCTCGAAACGCGAGCGCGGCAAGGTCAGCCACATTTTTTTTTTCTTTTTCTTCTCTCTCTCTCTCTCTCGCAGTCCTTTACGAAACGTCAACGCAATATCTGCCGTCGGCGTGCGCAGAGAGTGTTGCGAAGCAACGCGCGAGTTAATAGGCAACGGAATAACTGACGCGCCGCGATGCCGGCTCTGCACACGGGTTTTCCATTTTCGAGATTGACCGCGCGGTTACGGAGAACGCGCTGCTCGGGGCGAGAGGGAGTTTGCGAGATGGTGCCGTTCGCTCTCGGCAGATTTATGGGGGATTACGCGGAGGATCGCGAATTGGATATGGTTTTATTCGACTTGTGCAACCGCATTTTCGCTAGGCTTTAGTGCGATTTTGTAAGAAGTTCACTTGAAGCTTCAGTTTGGAGTCGTCTGCAGTATTACGTTTTTTTTGTGTCTGGAAAAAGGATAGAGATACGAGATTGAAAAATTTTATTTTTGACATTTTTCGTGCTTCTAAAAACTTGCACGGTGCCAGTTTAGTATGAGTCAATCATTTTCATAAGAATGGCCGTTGGAGAATTATTTATTTGAATGATAGTGGGTTACTCCCGGATCTAGTTTTTTTTGTTTACAGTCATCCGAGAAATATTAATAACGTTGAAAAATGGATTCATCCAGAATCCTATAAGCATTACCTAAGGATTCTAAAAGATTTCATAAAAAGAAGATGAAAAAGGTCAAATGCAGACGCATGCTAATTTTTTAGAATCAGATGAATAATGGATAAAATGAACTTTTATTCTAACTACCTTCTTATTTAAAAAGCAATGTAAAAAGAAATGTTCTTAATAAATTCTAAGTAAAAAAAACAAAGTAAGCTATCATCTTTCGTAAATTCCACTTATTAATGATATGCATTGAGGTAATACTGTAATTCTTGCAATAAACAGAAATTACAATGTCAATACAGCACTATCGAAATTTTATGCGACTTTTGTTATTTCTATTTTAAGTAGAACTGCGACACCTATAAATTATTTAGATTAAAGATTGTTGACGATCCATATAAGAGCCAGGAACTGAATGAAACAATTTGATTTCAATAAAAAATCTGCAGCTGAATTTAATTCACACTCATTTGATTTGGAAAATGCAATAATTTTAGATGGAGAATCCAATTTCAAAAAACGCAAAATTTCAGAAATGCTTCATATTATTTTTGATGATAAAACTATAAACATAAAACAAGACACATTAACTCTAAATAAAATTTACAGAACTATTGACCGTATTATTTCGAATATGTAAACATTGTCTCCGGGGGTATATATAAATACGCACATTGACCTGCGTACCATCTATGATTTTACTTTTACCGAACTTTACTATTCACAGATTATTATAACTTTCCCATTTAGTGTAGTCGATCGAATGCTGTACAGAATTTTCTGCAATACTCCGATAGTGCAAGCATGCGAATGGCCATCTTGCATTGCACGAATCTAGAAGTACCGCAGGAAGGCGTTTACGTTGCCCCGAATGCGATGATGTGATTATAGAGTATTTTTATTATGTGGAGCAGTGAAGCGACCCTAAAAATAAAGTATGGCGATGACGTTTTTTATTTTAATTTTAATGGAAGCTCCGACGACATGTCGTTTCGCCACCAGGCGCACAACGCTAAAGGGGTTTCTGTTTACAGGTGCGGATTAGGAGGGCAATCGAGGGGCAACGAATTAAGACATTGTCTCGACTATCAGTATTTTGATTTTCGGCGAACTCATGAATATTGACTATGATATTGACGTGTCTGTGTACACGTATAATTTGTGTATGATTGTGTGTGTGTCTGCCTGTTAGTTTTCAAGTTTAGTTTTACCTTGGATCGCCAAAGAGAATAGTATTATTAGCGGGTTTTCGCATAATCGGTCTCGGAGTTTTTGGAGTTTTTGGAGTTGTTGAAGTTCGTGGATATTGTGGTTGAAAGGATTAGTAGTTTTGGAGTTTTGAGGATAGTTTTGGCGTCCAGACAGCGAGACCTTGGCGATCAGTAACTCTTGAGTTTTTGGAAGAACGGAGAGAGAGAAAGAGAGAGAGAAAGTAATTGATTTGAAGTGTTTTGGAAAAATTAGTAAGGCGTTTCATTATTTAATTGAGAGTGAGTGAGTCGGACAAAGATTGTAGAAATTTATTAATATATTTTTTATACGTTTAAAGTAATTGTCTACTTTATTTCTGTAACCTATGCACATTCGAGTTGATGAGCCCAATCAACTACCGGGTTTGTCAATTAAAATAATTAATTGTCAGGTGCGTTGGGCAATAAACAAATTGTTTGAAAACGCACCATGACAAAGCTTAATTTTTACTTCATTCTTAGAAAGCGCAACACTGCCGCAAAATTGTTGTGAATAGCGGTTTACATGAAGTTTCGCAGCCTTCATCTATTGCAGGAAAGTAAGCGCGAGTGAGCACTCTCTAACGATGAGCCCACCAACAAAATTTGGCTCCGGAATTTTGGTCAGGATTGAAATATAGAAAATTCGAATTATCCGTATTAAGAAAGTCAGGAAAATTTCCATTTCGTTCGTTTCCGTAAAATCTGCAAGCTGTTAAAAGAGAAGCAAGAGCACTAGAATTTTTGTGAGAAGGTGCATCTAAAATAATGTTGAGCTGTTATTGCAGAAAATACATATATTATAAACGTACGAATCTATAGATATCGACAAAGCATGGAAAATGGAACACATCAGTTTTCACAAGTAATTATTTTGAGATTCCAATAAATTCTATTATTTATAAGCATTTTATGTATTATGTGCCTCAGACGAACATTGCTGTCAGTTGATTTCAGAGTAGAACGTTGGCCAACTAAAGTGAAGAAAAATAATCGAAACTTTTAATTTATTTTAGAGTGGCCGCGAATACGAAGCCAATTATCTTTCTTTAGCTTGAATGAAAATGAAACTGAAAACTTTTTATCTAAAGTGTTAGCGTTCGTTCGTATTGCGCAAATATTTTTCTTGTTTAAAACAATGACGTCTCTCTTTAAATATTACTGTAACTTCATTCTTCCATTAAATATTTTAAATTAATATGTTTCATGTAATATCATATAATTCATAACTTTCCAAAAGCGACGTCGGATACTACTTATTACCATTTCGTGTTCTCGTCAGCAAGAAATGCGCCTGAAGACTTCAACCCATTAGACAATTTCTCCCAAGTAGAGAGGTGCACCTGATCGCGCGGGCGCAAAATTTGCTTTGCATCCGCCTGACTATCCTTAATACCCGTTCTCGTTCGAAGTACCAATAACGTGCGCACTTAAAAATAACGATGTGATTCAAGCGACGATCGTCAACTGGTAACTCAACCAGAGTCTGCGCGACAATATCAAAATTCGATATTTCCCGTCTCGGATCTCTTCCTTCGTCGCCCCGGAAAATCAGTAATAAGTGTAATCGAAAGAAATTGATCGTTGAGCTCGATAATGCGATGGTCCGTCGTGGGCATAGGCTTTCACCGGAAGTGCGAAGTCGCTGTCACGGCCACAAACGCGGAAAAACCCGGAGTAATGTTAAAATCGAAAGCGGGACTCGAGGGTGGGATTTCCAGGTAATTTCGGCGATTTCAAGGACTGGAATCTAATCGATTCTGTTACTTTTAGTCGCTGAAGATGATTAAATAATACATTTTTGATTGCTCAAAGTGATTTCCAAATTATTTCCTCCTTTTTGAAAGACATCGGAATTATGCTAATTTTTATTTTTTATAAGTAAAGCTATATTTCCAATAATGCAGGTCCAATAAAGCAAAATATAATATATCAATTACAGTTTCACTAGCATTCATATTGATGAAAATGTCTTAATTAAAGCAAACACGGCCACCATTATACCAAGTAAATTTCTCCCGGAATCCAAAAACGAAAAAAAAAAGGGATCGAGCATCATAGCTCGGTATTGCGTGGTTTAACGACGATGTTCTCCCCTTTATATGCGCAAAGTGCATCGCGAATCCCCGCGGTTTGCCTATATTCGTCGATACCGCGATCATTCAATTACGTATCTCGTCGCGGGGACGACACCATTACGTGATCCCGAGTCGTGCGACTCGGAAGTTCTCGACGTGCCATTGATTTACCCGTCCATTGTCCCCCGCGGACTCGAGGAGACCTCTTTCCTCGCGGCGGCAGAGAAATCTGCGCCGCTGCGCTACATACCCTTTGTAATTGATGCTTATCGACGCGGCCGATCGGCCATCTATAAATTCACCGCGGGATGCCGCCGGCCGCTGATGCATCTCTCGCTGCTTGTGCGGGCGTAAAAGGAAGCGAGCTGGAGAAAGTACAAAGGCGGTATTGGTTTCGGATTGCCGAAATCGGAGAGAATTCTTTTGTGTTTCTGTGGGAGCATTTTTAATCAAGTGTACTATACTTATTTTCTTTTTTAATTAATTTCTTCTCGAAAGATGAAATTTTCGAAATTATTTCAATTATTCTTGTAGGTGGGAATTATCGGAGAAGATTTTTTTTCAGAAGGAATAATGTTTACAGAAGCGAATATATAAATTCTTGAAAAAAATTATAATTTATAAGTGATTTAGAATTATAAATTATTAATAGCAGTTTTAATTAGATGAATTTATAAATGTAAATAGAATTTTTTAAAACTGCATTACAGGTCAAATAGAAAAATAATACAAATTTCATACAATGTTCATTATTATTTAAATAAAAATTAATAATTATGAAAAATGATTGCCAGCACCATTTATTTTATATTTCAATATAACCATTAAACATGTAGAACGCAAACATGGCAGATACAACCTACTTTTGGCACAGCTTTAATACATTATATCTTTTCAATAAAATTCATTATTTATACTCTCTCTCTTGGCTCTTGATAATACTTAAATTATAAACATTTAATTACGTACAGCTTTTGTGACACCCTATTGATAATTTAAGTTGAAAAATGTACTCACACTAAATATGTTTAAAATACCAATATATATAAAATAATTAATGTTTAAACTTTTCATACGTTTCAAGTAATTCTGGTAACCTCAGCTTGTTTAAATTACGTAGAACGATATGTACGTTTGTGTCTGCTCAATTATTCGTGCACAAGTATAAAAATAGTAACCATTGCTTCTAAAGGAAAATGAAACAATTTAAAAACACTTCGAATAAATGAAAAAAAGTGCTACAATAACAATGTGCAATATTATAATAATGTAATACAGAATAAAATAAGATTTATGTTCTCAATATCTCTCAAAACCTCAACATTTCATTCTGTTTTTGATTTCATAACATTTAGCTTATTAATTTTGCTTTATTATAAAAATTTATTGTTCCTGAAATTTCACTATAAATGGCATAGATTGAAAATATAATTAGATTGCAGGCCTGCATACACAAAAGCAGGAGCCTGCAATTATAACATTTGATCAATCGCAAAATTATGAGCAATTCTATAAATATTCTTTAAAGGTCATAAATGATTCATTTGAAACATCAACATCTTTCCATTGAAACTATTGAATGACTTAGCTTTCGCAATTGATTGAAAATTGTTTTACATTTTATATTAATGATCAAACAGAAATTAATGTTAAGGAATTACTTCTTTTCCGTGTAAACGCATAATTTCTTACACAAATTGATACAATCATTGATTTTATAAGATTATATAATAAGAAAATTAAATTTTACGTTTAAAAAATACATGGCAACTAATTAAAAATACCAGGATTACTAATTTTAGTTGAATATCTTATACTTAATTTGGTATATTCAGAAAATAATTATAATTAAATGTTATTAGTATAACAAATCAATCAACTTAGTAACAAGTATAAAAATTAATTATTAGGCTGTATTCTTATATTTTCAAGAGGATATTTAACGTATAGAACATTATAAGAGTGATTGAAGTTAAATTTGATATTATAAAATCAAATCCGCCGTGAGTCATAGATTTTTCGCAATTGAATCAACTTTCATAATTTAATTTTACTTAAAGAAAAATCCTCTTTCTTTAAAGCCTTTACAATAACATGAAATGGTAACTTGTGTACAATATAAAAAATATAAAAAGTAAAAAAACTTAACAATCTAAAATAACCGAGACAATTTCGAAACGATTACACCTCTTCTTGAGATAGCTAAAATTCTTTGCAAATCGTTCGAAACTACCTTTGATTTTCTCTTATAATCGATTCGCTCCGAAAGTGTGTAGCTTTAAATGGAAAAGCGCCGCCGGTGTCCGGATTATCATCAGAGCTGTAATCGCCGCAAAACTGGACTCCAGGCATTCCGCGTGTATATAGCTGTCCGCGTTTCTCGGCAGTTAATTTAACGCTCCGTATGGCTCGATAAAAAAAATTTTCGCCTATCCTGCTATCATCTTTTGGAGCTGGAATTTATTGCGGGTTGTCGGAGGGCAGGCCTTTGATGGCGAATTTTCCACGGAAAATCGGCTTAAAGACCTCGAGCACACTCTCCGTCCTTTTGGCTGAATTCTAAAAGTGACAAAATTCATTAGCTTATAGTGACCAAAAAAATTGTTAGAGTTACAGAGATAATTTTTTAGTCATTAATTATTCCGCTTCCATGCTTGGATCCGTGTTTTTATATGGAGATTCTACGATTCACGAACTATTTTTATTCTTATAAAAAAGAGAAAAAAATAAATTGAACGTTTCTAGGTGACTACGTGATTAGTGTGGATAAAGATTCGACGAAAGAATCGTTTACAAGCCGTTATTGAAAGTTTGCGGTCATTTGTGGATATTTATAATTTTCCCATTCGCAAAACGTGAACGGAAAATCAGTCCAATGGGATGCGTCCGAGGTTGTAAAAACAAATCGGCTTTGTAAAAATAAACACGGACCGCGCATTAATCCTAATCAAGGATGAACGTTCACTTTATTGCGTTGCTTCTGCGCGAGGCGATGCAGGCAATTGACGTTCGTCACTAAATTTTTCATCAATCATTCGAGAACTTTTAATTTTGATATTATATTTTCGAGCAAAGTCATTATCTTGCATAACTGGAAAGAATTATGATTATTTTACATTGTTAAATAACGGCAGATAGGTAATTCTTTTTAGCAATAAAAATAATTAAATTCTAAATAATTTTAAATTATTTAATGAAGCAAGCATAAATTCTAAATCCTTTGTATTTAGAAGCGTATAAGAATTATTCGCTAAAGGTTGTTGTAAAAGTGCGATTGATAAATAGATATAAAATTTCAAGTAATGTTTTCCAAGAATTAGAAATTAGCATAGCTGCGATTACGATTATGCAAAACAAAGAAACCTCAAACGCAGACAGAATTTTTATAATTACCCGGGAAAATTATGCAATACGTTTATCATTAAATATTTTAACTTAAACCTTAATTTCTGTGATACCTTTATGTAAGTTACGTTTTTCTTGCAGAATAGATTTGGTCGAACAATGGGGTATTCTTAAAAAGGAACTTGCAGCGATGTAAATACTGTTCAGACTAACCTTCAACTGTGTGTTCTCTATTAATATTCATTTAGTTTAATAAAAATCTAGAAAATGTTGTGACTTTCTTCATCAGTGGAACCGCCAGTTTTGCAATCATTTGGAGTGAAGGGAAACGAGTTGAAATGCGTCACATATACGTATACTTACATGTCCGAGTGCGTTATAAATAAAAGTGTGTTGTCGGTTCTTTATTAGGTCATGTGAAAAATAATGAATGGACTGATTGAGTTACCAATAAAGTTTATACATATATTTCGAAATGAAATATTTTCGTTATTGATATATCAGTATATGAAGGAATCGAGCTGCATTTTTCTTTGCATTTAGCCTTCGTTTCAATTTAAAAAACACGATTTATCTTCTGGTACTTTGAAATACAAAATTAATTTGTTTAAACTTTACCTAAATTTGATTAGAATTCATTAATATGATATTTTTAATAAATATTATTCTGTAAAAATGTATTTCTTAGAGTGTTTTGTGGAACTACAGTCATCTACAGAAAGAATTAAATGTTTTTACCATTATCAAGCTGCTGAGGATTTTACTAATATTTGTTATAAGAGTAAATCCTCCGCCGAAAACTTGAGGTGGAATGTCCAAGGCAACTTTCTTTCTATCAAATTCAGGAATACTTTCCTCCGTTGTTGTCGTTGTAGTTTTACGATTTTTCTGCGCAGATAAAAACAATAAACTCAGCCATATTCTTTCCCTAATAATTAAAATTCACAGCACTAAAAAAAAATAATTTTTTACTGATTTTATTTATTAAAAGCCAACAACTGCTAAGTAATTTTATTCTACTAGAATGTTAGATAAAATAAATTTATGTTTAGTAAATTGACATTAATTTTAAATAAAATATATATAACAAAGAATAATTAAAATAAAGAATAATTAATAATATGTTCTGTTAAAAATTTGTAAAAAATCAAAATATAATTCCTATAATATTAAAAGTCTGATATTGTGTAATATTGTGTTAGTAAAACAGAAAACAGTAGATATTCTATGTACATAAGCTTTTC
The DNA here is from genome assembly GCA_900474335.1 of Ormyrus nitidulus. Lineage (NCBI taxonomy): Eukaryota > Metazoa > Arthropoda > Insecta > Hymenoptera > Ormyridae > Ormyrus > Ormyrus nitidulus. The sequence goes on from UCOL01001337.1 coordinate 18,254, forward strand.
AAAAAGTTCGATTTCCGGTTTGTATTAAATGGGCTTACATAACTATTTTCTTAAACATTATTAGAATCATAACAAATCCTGCCTAAGAATATTTGAATAAAGGAAGAAAATAAAGTTTAATCATTTCACAATTTAATCTTTAATTTAACACAATAATGTACTTGTGTCATATATTCTAATATTATACAAATAATTGTTCTAAAGGTAAATGATAAGCAATGATAGGAATCTTCTTCAATGTAATTCTTCGACATTTTGGAATAGAATCAAATCTCGATGCTCCCGCAATCATCTCCCAACAAGTAGTAACATCCCCGCTGATGCCAGACATGCAGATCGAACATCTACATCTAGTAATAAATTAAAAAATTCTGGACAAGCTGATTAATACACTCATAGTGCTTCGTGAGGTGCTTAGACTGATTGAGTACATGGTGTAAATTAATGTACGACTAAAACACAAATACAGTAAGTAGTGACAAACATTTTTATTTCACAAAACTTTGTGTCTCGTTGAATGGTACATGTGCTTTATTTATTTACAATCATAAGGCAAAGTCGCATTGAACAAACGTCATTACCAACAAATCTTAAACTTACTTTCTCATGTCTCTAGAGAAATTAGGTTCAAGTCATCTATTCTTATTTAAATGATATTCTGTCTTCGATTCTATAGTATGGTAACTTTTTATTACATTCAATAATCTATCTGTACAAATTCTTTATCTTTTCGTTTAATTTTGATTGTACAAAAAATATAATATAATACAATATACTTTAGTAAGTTTCTTTTGATTAAAAGTATCTCAACGAAAACTAGACTAATTTTGATTACAATTTTCAAAACAAAAAAACAAAATCGCATTTTGTTACAAATCATTTTGATCCCTGTTTACTCCCTTGATATTTACTAGAAACTCAATATAATCCATCTCTTAAAAACTGCATCCCCACATGTATTTACAGCCACATTGATTACCTATCTCAAGTAAAGTTCCTCTCTCTACAACAAAAAAAAAGGTTGCACTGCGCGCGCAACATACATAGACAAGTAAGGCGATCTGCGCGAGCGAGGCGTAGTGTAACAAAAATAATAATCGAAGTTCCGTTAAAAAAATATGGCCACAAGTCGCAGAAAATCTTTTGATTACGTCGATGACACTCGTCGCGCTTCCTCCACTGATTCTTCCTCGTCGTCCTCCCTCGGGGCATCTCAATGACGGTCCTCTCTGTCGTCCTCGTCTCTTCATCGGCCGTAGGCGTAGTACTGCTGCGGATTCGGCGGTGTGTAATCGTACTAGTTTTTGCACAACAAAGCCGACATTCAGACTTGTTCATCGTTATAGGGGTTAATCTCAAGATTTTGGTGCTTGGTGCGAATATATACGACATGCAACTTTGAATTGTTACTTGGTTTTGGACTTTGTACAGAATTCGTTGACGGATTTGACTTTGCTGTTTGCTATCGGTTTTTTTTTTAGCGAAAGTGACGGCCTCGGATTGTCGGCCTTGCGAATCGAATTGGGTCTTAACGTAATACTTGTTTAATTTAATTCTGTTCTTACTGTATTTTTATTATGTTTTCAGAATTGTCAGAAAAGAAATGCGTGATGTGTTCACTTATCTGAAGATTCAGAAGAAATTTATGTATATTACTCAACTTGATTTATGATTTCTGTTTCAAAAGATTTATATGAAAATCTCTTTCTTATGTACAATTACGATTCTTAACAATCGAAAATTTAATTGTGATATTCAAGAATCGCGTTAAGACCACATTTTTTTATCACAAAAAGAATAAGTTTCTCAATATTTTACAAATATGACGTTGCAATATGATGAAAAAAGTCAAATACGTCAATAACAGTCACATTTATACAAAATTATATCGGGTTAGAAACGATTAGAATTTCTTGCAGGACAACAGTTAATCTATAAAGGACATTGGAACGTCAACATCGGGATTTTTCGATCAAGTTTCGAGTTATTTGTCGTGTTCTCATCAACAATTAACAATACATATTCGAATCCTCGATAATTAATAATCAACAATCCATCCCCGTTAACTCGATCTTCATGCAACATTCGAATTTCCATTCAAGACGAAAAACTTCCCTAGTTAAGACAACAAATCACCACGCAAACAAGTCGGTGCGAAACATAACAATCGAGGAGGGAACGATTTTTGACATTCCATGAAAAACAAAAAAAAAAAAACATTTTCGTGTCGAGGAGGACAGAGTGAGTGAGAGGGCACTACTTTTCTACAGGATGTCGGGATATCGTGCTGCGCGGCGGTTTTATCCTTACGCCGCGAGTTAACTTGGGGATTATGATGATTATACGACGTTGATCGTGCGGGTGATCGATCGGTGTGCGTTTGTTTTGATTTGTTTTCTCTTTTAGTCGGCAGTGAAACCGCACTTCCTTGACCCGTTGAAGCATTGAATTGAAAGTGCATTTTACTTATCGTCGGTATAGGCAAGAAGAAGCAACGCGGTTTTTGAGTTCAACGGTACTCGAACTAGTTTATAGTAGGGTAAAATAGTGAAAAGAAAGAAACTTATGATTCACCATTTTTCCACGTTGACTCTTAGTAATCGTTTTGATTATAGCTATTCTTATAAAAATATATTTCGTGAATATAAATATATTCAATGTAAAAATGCCTTTAACTATTTTTTAAACGAACGCTCAAATTTTTAATATTCTTTTTCATCCGAATGTTATAATAAAAATGAGACATACAGCTTCTAGCTAATATAATATAATTTTACAAAATCGTTAACAAATTTTGATTGCTCAATTTTCAAATGTAATTAATTTAGACTCAAATCGGTAGAGAGAAAAATTCTTTTGCAGGACAGTCTGAAACATTTTTACAAAGAATAAGCCGTATTTTCACCATCAGCTCGCGAACCAAGTAAATATTTTGATTTTCTGCTAACATCATTGTAAAAAATTCTTTACAGTTACTGTAAAAATATATAATAACCTCAGTATCAAAAATATCCAAGCATCTAAAGTATCTAAAACTAAAACTCGGTAAAAAAAACTCAAAAAAAAAAAAATCTATCGTCGCTCTGCAAAATTTTCGGCCATCGTCCGCGTCCTGGCCAAGAAAACAACCGCGATCAGGTTCGAAAAAGCAGAAAGCCCCGAACTCAAACGCGAATCCTCCGAACGACGCGGCGCCCCAAAAATTTCGGAGAGCAAGTCATCCCTCCCGATCGCGCTTAATACGTAGCTTCAACGGGCGTCCAGCGGGTTTGCTGCCCCCCAGAGGTTCGCTCTCAGTTTTTTCCTACCCCTCCGCCATAGCCCGCGCTGCTGCTGGCGTCGGAGCCCGCGAGCGGGTAGTCCGAGCCGTCGTCGACGCCGTTGTTCGCGCCGCCGCTGCCGCCGCTCAGGCCGCCGCTGAGGCTGCTGAGACTGGCGAGACCGCCGCCGCCGCTGCCTCCGTTGCCGCTGCCGCCGCTCAGACTGCCGAGCAGGCCGGTGAGGAAGCTGCCGCTGTTGCTGCCGGTGCTCGTGCCGCCGTGGCCGTCGTCGCCGCCTACGAGAAGGACGAGGTTAGAGCGTTGTTTCGGGAGGCTTGAGGTTAGGGGTTGAGATTGTTATTTAAATACGTATAGTTTTAGTGTTTAAAGAATACATGAATTTTAGTTATTATTGTGTAGGTTATTCTTTAATGTTTGAAAAAGTAATGGGTGTAATATAATGTGTACCTGAGATTTTCTTTGGTATTGGAAATCTACTTTTCTTTTTAACTTGTCTTCGTCGAAAGCAATGACGCGTATTTTTTCTCTGAAGTAAATCATTAGCGAATGCCATCTGTCTGACCAGACTCGGCGTATATCTACTTAAACATTAAATGCGTAGATTCTACGATTATTTTGCTTGCGATTTTCTTGCTTTCTCCGCGCGTAAGGTTAAACAATTTTTTGAATTTTACGCTGTCTATAGATTATACAGTGACATATACTGTCGCGTGCAAGGACAGATTCATAATGTGGCTCGCGGACATTCTCCTTCGCGCGTTTTTACTTATTAACATACGAGTCAAACGACTAATTAGATTTACCGGGTTTTGATACTAAAACCGTAACTAAAATTGGAATTGAAAGAATTTTTGCGAAAAAATTTTCCAGACATGACTTTATTACTAAATCAGATTTCAAGAAAAATTATATGGTTGCGCAAACGAGCATAAGATTTAAATAAAATTAAGAGAAAAGAAATCCTTGTATTCTTTACGTGTAGTTCTTGTAATAAATGCATTTGCGATATCTACGCAGTATTTTGTCTCTTTTATCTCACTTTTTAAGAAAGACGTATTCAAACGCTCCGTGCACCAGTAGTTCAAGGTTACTTTTTAGTTTAGGTATTCTAAGAATTACGTAGAGAAGTTTATGATGAACGAATCCAGAAAGAAACTAAGCTGGGTCACCTTCAATGCTGGAATGATTACCACCGGTGATATGGGTGAAGACAGCACTCGAAAATGTAACATGTGTAGGTAGAGTCTATATCTGTAATTAACGGGGGCGGGGGAGGGGGGGGGGAGATAAAGGGCTAAGTGTTTTGTGTCGTTTGTATTTATTTGTGTTCAGCAAAATCACAATGTTGAATATTCAACATTCAGGGATCAACCCCTAAGTTTATTTAAATGTTTTGTATTGTGTGTATTTCCGTTTGTGTTTCCATTACATGTCAGCAGAATGATGATACAGAGATAACAATGACGGGTCAATCGGTTACTAATAGATCGCGCATTGCACGCGTCAAATGAACACAATCGTTGGGGTTTCATATCGGCACTCGATCCATCACATCACACTTGCCTCACCTTGTACGAAGCACCATTATTATTTTTTTATAATACATAAATAAAGAATGAAGTCACTTTCAACGAAACAGAGACAGGGGTGCACCTCGCAGAAGAAGATGAAAATGAGAGCGGTAGAGCAGAGAAGGCGAGAGAGAGAGAGTCTATTAAGTGTCTGAGCTCAGTCAGAAATGTATTTACCGGGAGAGCCACCGGACAGTCCGCCGGCCAAACCTCCGGACAGCGAGCTGAGCGGCGCGAATTTGGAGACGAAGGCTCCGGCGATGCCCTGCTTAGCGCTCGTCAGGAAGGTCGTTCCGGCGTTCACCAGTGGACCGACGCTGCCGGTGGTGGCCTTCAGCTTCTGGGAGATGAATTTCGCGATGAACTCGCTCGTCGCCGACTTCGTGTTGTCGATCTCGAACGCCGCGTTTTTCGCCTTGTTGCCCTCGTCCAGGACCGTCAGGGCTTTCGTCTTGGCGTCCAGGAAGGCGTCAAGTTTCTGCAAGTTCCAGGGTAGCTTTGTACAACGCGTTATTAAGGCTTCGTTCTTTTTCGGTTAATCCTTTCTTACTCAATTGCTTATTGTGCGAGTGATTTACTTTTGATAAAAAAAAAAATAATAAAAAAATCTGTCAACGTTTACGAAAGAAAGTGTAAAGTGAAGAAAAAAATACGAGAAAAAAATTGATTATAGTTTCTTATGATTGTACTGCAAGTTATTGAGTAAGAATGAATTAATTTTTATAATTAACTTTTTTGATTCGGTATTATATCTGTTACCCGCATGAGGATAGTTTCTAAACAGAATTGTTTACTTTCTTCTTACACGCAAGTAATTGTTGCACAATGGATAATTATTATACGGTGTAAAAAAAATCCTCTGCATTAAACATACACGAACAGTTCTGTCGAAGTTCTAATTATCATGTCCATCCCCGGGAATGCTACAGTTTCAAAAGAACTGTCATCGTTAAATGAATATTTATTAAAGTCGTTTCAAAAATGAAGAAAATACGTCGAATTATGCAAGTTTCTATGCGCGGACTAAAGGTATCGTAACATTCGTAACAGTGACGCCGCGTAGAAAGCCGGTTGAACCTTGGACATTTTTTCCGTTACAAGCCGCATTAAACATTGACGGTGATTCCTCGAGTTGTTATACATTATCTAAAGATTGCATCAAATATATAACTCTAGACAGGGTACAATCGTTTCTTGTTTCATTTGCAAATTGTCTACTTTTGAATAAAAATCAATAAACAAGATAGCAAGTAAATAATTTTCATTCGCCAAAAGCGAAAAACTACGTATTTGACTGCAGTAAACGGACCGACAAACTATTTGTTCTCTCTCTGCGAGTACTTGCAACAGGGGTTCTTTTACAACCGGCGCAGTGAGTAAACATCAAAAAGAGAACAAAAAGGCATAATTACCCCGAAAACGAAGTTGATGATGCCATTGGAGACGCCGAGCTTAATGACGCCGATCTTCCTCTTGTCCCTGTCGCCTCTCTCCTCGTTATCGTCTTCGTTCTGAAATACATAAACCTGACGAAACATTAATGACGTTCTGAATCGCCTTCCAGCTTGCAACGTATACAATAATTACAAACAATCGTCAATATGCAACATTATACTTCCGAGGCGGCGATTTTAAACAATATAACCGAACCTTACAATTACCTCGTGTCACGTATATACACACACGATCTTAAATCATTCGCAACTCGTGTGCTAATTTAAAAAAAAAACGTGCGTTAGGAAGCGTTTTTGACGTCGTTAAGTGGTGCGATATATACAAACTGTCGTGGGTTTCACTCGCGTGCAGGTGAAACTCCCGGGGAGCTTCCGAGGTATGCAAATTTTGCGCCACGCGGCGAGCCATCTGCCAGTTTTTCACTCGCGGCAGACGCTTCCGCGCGGCTGCCGTCAATTCGTGTGGCGGCGGTTTAACGAGCCCGTGGATGTTTTTTTCGCAATTACGCGATGAGTTAAATAAGCGGCTCGTTTGAATTTTTAATCGGCCGATGAATCACAGTTTCTAATGGGATCACTCGGGTCTGATTAATATACCTTAATTGAAATGAAAGTGGTAATTGGCAAATGAGTTTAATTTCATTTTTGCAAGTTTCAAGAAGGATGTAAAAGTATGGGTGGCTATATCAATTATTAAAATTATCGTAGGACATTAATTAGGACTTTTTTTTGAGTATACGAATTTATCTTACTAATTCCTTTTATCTCATTTAGGTCAAACTTATTTTTCTCATCGTTTTACGCTTCTTTGTACTCTGTTTTATAAATTGATAGGCAATATTGGTATCTCGTGGACAAATTTTCATTTTCTGGGGCTGAAAAGCGCCGTTTACACTTAATAATCATTCAACATTCTGTACAGCTGGGCTAATAAAGTAAAATTAATTGCAGGCGGTACCAGGAGACACTTCACGCAGGCACAAGTAAGTACGCAAGGAAAACCTTTAAAGTTGCTTAAGTAAAAAGCAGGATGCTGATGGACACCACCTACAATTAGGCACTCGTTACTGACCCAATTTCAAAGTCAAGTATACCCACATTAGTTTTAAAGGCTCTAAAACACATACCACAGGAAATCTCCCAGAAAAACTCATCCAGCCCACGGTTGTCTCTCTCTCTCTCACACGCACCATTATTATCAGAAAAATCTGGGGCGCACCGCACATCGGACGAAAAAAACAGAGAAAAAAAACTCGCGTGATCGTCTGGCAAAGTGTCATATTATTTTTTTCTCCGCCGCGGTGTGAATTCGCGTCCGAAGGAAAGGTCCGAAGGCGCGCGTGTGCCCGCGTATATAGACATTACGAAAGGCTCGACCGACGCTTATATGCGCTTCGTTGCGTCACGAGGCTTGGCTATTTCGTTTTGTGCGGACGGGGCGACTAATTAAATGTAGCCCCGCGGCGACGAGCAGGCCCGTCCTTGAATTCGCGGAGATTATTATATACGATTGATTCGCTTTGCGGGATGATGAATTTTGTAAGGCGAGGATCGAAGCGGGACGGGCAAAGTCGTCGTCGGGCTGAATCTACTTAAGATAAAGGTGGGCTATTGCGGGCTGCTTTACGAAAGGAGGTTGTTTACAGTCCATTAAAGCATTGCGAATATCGCTTTTGTTTTGTGCAATCGGATTTTAAACGCGTCGACAACAGCGAGAAGCTAAATGAAAGTTTTTAATTATTGACTGACCCACTATTTTAAAGCAACTGGCGAATGTGCAATGTATGCTTATCTGTTTGTTCGGGAAAATAGAGTTGTGTGTGGAGTAGAATAAAGACTACCTCAATAAGAAAGGCTCTCTCGACAGTAAATAGTGAAAATATAGTTTACGATGATGTTAAATTGACTATTTGCTTTTTTATGCTTCATAAATTCGGTTTTACAGCAGAGGTTAGAACGCAATAAAGCAATGATTATAATTTCTTAGTTTACTTTTGAAAGCTGAACTTTAAACTTCAATTCTACATACATCTAAAACAATTAACAAACAATAATTTTTTACCAGAAATACTTAAAAAAAACCTTCTCATTCAATTTACGTAAATAAAATTACAATTATCAATCTAAAAAATGATCAAAACATAAAATTCTCTCTTCCAATTTCACACAAACAAAATACACGCCTCTCGAACTGCGGACAAACCACAGCTGACCGCAGCAGAGATCAGCCGGCCTCTCCCTCCTCCCAACGCGGAGACTCGCTCCCAGCCAAGAATTTCTCGCGATCGCGATAGCGGCGCGACACCGAAAACGAGTAAAACCAAGCAACCGAGTAAAGCGGCAAAAGCAAAAAAAAAAAAAAAAAAAAGAACCCAGGAGCAGTCGCGAATTCCGAGCCAGAGGCGCGGTAGTGTGCCACGTGGTCACCAGCTGCACTCACACAGCCGAGAGATTTTCAAGTGTACGTATATGCGCGGACCAGCGAGAGTATCGGGCACTTTCACTGCTCCGTTATCGGCTCGCTCTCCTTATACTCCTCTCCTTCCGCGCGCGAGGGATTTTCGAGCCGAATTACACGCGTGCGATATTCGAAAGCCGATGCGTTCGTTATTTTCGGGGCGTTTCGGGCTCTTTCCAGGCGGCCGAGGAAAGCCGCGAGATCTCCGATTCGCAATAAGGAGGATAACTCGATTACGGGACAGGAGGTTGCGTAATTTATGGAGTTGCCATGCAAAGTACGTTCCTCGGAAAGGTCGTTCTTAGGCGGTAAAACAAGCCGTTCGGATGATTAGGAGTTTTTGCCAGCATATTCTGGTCAGGTTTTTCTTGGGAGTATTACAGCAAGTGTTTGTATTCTCTCTCGTGCAGCCCATAATTCTAAAATATCATTCAACATTATCCGACAGATCGGCGCGCAGGAAATTAAATTATACATTCAATTAATGAACCATTTATCTCCTGACATACGATAACTCTAAAAACTGTCTTTACGTATTTACATGGTACTCTTTGCTCGATCTGCATTTGCATAACCTCTTAAAATCCACATGTACACGCAAATAAATACATAAACAGAGACATGTTTTCACTCAAGTTAATCGGCACACTCATATGCAGCGGCTGCCCGCCATGTAACCTTCGATCGCGCTCTCGACTCAACTTTCATCTCGGAAATCGAAACTTTTTGAAAAGCACTCGCTCATATGTATATGTATATATATATACACGGCGTTACCTAAGAGAAACTTACCACGCGTTACATCTCGCGATGAGAGACAGAAAAAAAATTCAGAGTAGAGAGTGAGAGATTCAATTAGTGAATAAATGGTCTGGTCGAAAACTCACTTCGTTGAGGGGACTGAGGTCGTCAACCGCTTCCCTCTTGACGATCGGGCTGCAACTGCTGGCCGCGACGAGCAGCAGAAGACCGCAAAGTGTCAGTGACAGCTTCATCCTTCTTTAGTTATTGGTCTCTCTCTCGATCTCCTGGTGGTCCTGCTATCTCTCGGCTCGGTCTTTCTTTCTCCTGCGAAAAGGAAGGCGAGAGGAAGTTTCACGTGTGTCTTCTCGATTTTTTGGCGCCACTTTCTCTTTCACGAGGAGTGACGGCGCGAAGACGTCGCGCGGCGGCGGCGGCGATCGAATTTTTAATTTCGGACTGAGGTAACTGAGTTTATCGTTGACCAATCGTGAGTTAAGGTTGATAATATTAAATAGTGCAATTGGCTTGTCAGACGTCGCTGGAATCTGGATTAATTTAATTTCTTTGTTTTTCGAATTTCTACTTTACACCCAATGACTCGAGAAGAAAGGAAAGCTACTTTTTTTGTTAATGCCGCTCATTTTATAATGTACACTTATATAATTCATTAAATTTAATAAATACAAAAGAAAACCATGACAGGTTACAGCCTTTTTCCAGCGATAATTATGAATTCCTATACATATATATATATATACATTAGCGTTAATTTTTCCTAAGTAAAAGCCGGAATCGGTCATTACTAGCGTCCAGTGAAATGCAAAGCAAATAATAAGAATAAGGAAGTGACACAATAAATCTCATTATATAACCACACCAGACGACTCTATACGTGCAATTTACACCGTAAACCCGCCATTAACCCGCCTCGTATCTCCGTAAATACCTTACATAAAAACCCGGCAACCCGGCGACAAAAGGCACCCAAAAACCGGCGAGCCAACTAAGTCGGGCAGCGCATCGCAAAGATAATAGAGTGCGAAAGAGAGAGAGAGAGATAGAACTTACGGGCGTGCGTGGTCCGGTCGCGTGCGTGCACGAGCGAGAGAAGGAGAGCGGCGCGGTTCAGATGTGTACCTCACGGCGTGCGAGGCTCGTTTGAGGAAGGCGGCGAAGGAGGTGCCGAAGTCTTACTCGCCGCGGTGCGTGCGCTCGCGCGTTCGCGCGTGTATGTGTGTGTGTGTGTGCGAGTCCGTGAGTAGCGGAGCGCGGTTGGCGGTGTGCCGGCGGGTTACTGGCTGCCCCCCTGTGCAAGGAATCGAGATTCGAGAATCGACTCCTCTCCCGGTGTGTGTCGCCTCGCGCCCCTCTCTCTTTTCTTGAGGCTGCTCTCCGGCTGCCTCGTCGCGGGAGAGCGCCGAGTGTCCTCGCCGCCGAGAGAGCCTCTTTCACCGGCTATTACGGCGAGCGCCCTTTACAGCGCGCTCCTGTGTGGGTCGTGACGTTTTTGCGAGGATCGGGTGGGGAGGAGAGGCTGAGGAGGTGTGCGGTGTGGTTTTCGCGTCTGCTTAATCGCCGGTAATGAGTGGGATGGCTGTAAGGCTGCTTAGCTATTGATTAAATTAAGGAAAGTAGAGGCGATTGGTCTCACTTAATTTTATTGACTTTTACGAATGTGTCGTAGGTTATTGGAATAATGAGTGAGAGCAATGATGAGATAAACTTTTAAACAGGATAGTTAGGACGGTAATTTTCTAGTGAAATATTGCAGAAAAAATGATTTATTTAATGTTAGGAATAAGTCGCATGTCTGACCACAGCGATACGCATCTACTCAGATATTTTTATGCTCTAATAATTGGCGTTTACTAACGTTTGCTGTGTATAAATTGGTAATACGAATTATAATTTACTACAAAAGTGCCAATTTTCAAATAATTTTAATCCATTAATATGTCTAAATATAAATTACAATTTCTAAGTTAATTTTGCAAATTCTTACCTTGTTACAACAAAATTTAAGTTCTGCGCATTAACTCTGCATCCTTAATCACTGCATTTCGGTTCGAAGCTTAAGGACAGTCATGGTCTTCCGTCACCTTTTTAGCCCGCGTTAAACATCAGCGTGACAAGTTTTGTTCTATTGTTTTGATGGTCCAAAGCTTTCATATTCCGCTATTACCGTGCCGTTTATTCCTTGTGAGTTTACAGCTGTTGGACAATCTATGAAATCTCACATCCTGCGACACAAGAAATGACATTTGTAATATTATAGAGAATTGAGGAACCATCGACATATAAGTTCTTTAATTTGTACTAATTTTTTTTAATTTTTGACATTACAATTCATTTTTATAATTATTTTTAAAGGTCACAGTAAGATCTTAGAGTTCATATTTGTTTTTTTATAATTTTTTATGCTTATATTTCTTTTTATGCTTTGTCAACCGATGCATTACGAAAATTTATTATGCGAATCCTTTTACTTTCACAAAATTTAAAACATAAATGCCGTAATTTCTTCCTTTCTTTTTAAAATTTATAACTTTCCTTTTAAACTTTAAATCTTTAAGAGTTCCCTAAATTCTGAAAAAGACAGCTTCTACATTATGGTATCTTCACCGTATTTGATTTTTTATGGAACGTAAGCTTATTTTATCGTTTTTAAAATATTGTGACCTAAAAGAAAATTAAAAATAAAGTAATAAATTCACAGAAAATAATTAAGGTAGAATATAAATTCAGGAAAAAGAAAAATCTTGATTTATACAATATGCTTTTATTGTATCAATGATGAATCTAAGTATAACTTCTCTAATGGACACATATTCCGAGTAGATCTATTATATTTTCTTTATACTACTCTAACCTCAAAATCACGACTTTGGCATGATTTTTCGGCGCTCGTGGTATAAAATAATGTTCGATACTAGTTGTTTAAGTTGATTATTTACCTCGTGAGACTTTTCTCCCTCGCTTTGCTCGAGCGCAAAATGTCTCACGGGGTAAATAATCAACTTTCACACCCGTGTCGAAAGTACTATTATTGCTGCACTGTTTTAATGAACAAATAAATGAACAATCTTGTTCGTACTAATCAAAATCAAATAATACAATTCTGCATGACAAATACTAATATGATCAACTAATTACGATTAAGGATTTGTATTCTAATTCGTCTACCACTCATTGTTAGATGAAAGCGTAGTCGAGCATTTCTTCGTGATCCTTAAACAGTCCGATCATTAGTGCAGGATTTTTACGAGCAAGAAAGAGCAGGTGCATTTAGATTGAAGCAGGTTAATCGCACCGACGACTTTTACCATCGATTATTGTACCGGTATACTTAATTTTCGTTCAAAGATTATTGCCAAGGTGAAAGGAGACGTTTCCAGATCCCTTATCCAACTCCTTTTTCTGCAGATCGTTGGCTAATATTCGTTTGTCGAACGAGTGATAACTCCGTTTTACAAAGGAATGATTTGCCTTTACTACCTATTGCTGTTTCTTATTAGGTCCAATTTATTTTTATGCCAAAAAGTGTGTATATAGTCTACCACGAAATAAATGATCTTATGAGCAAATTGATAAACGGGAGTCAAGAATGTAGAGAGTAAAATAAATAAAATTTGGTGAAAAAGCTTAGCTAATCGTAAATAGAAGCATATTTTATCTAACTTTTTCAAAATTTATTTCTGTTACACTTCTAGTCCAAAGTTTAAAGGGTGATGTAATAATAATTAACTTCGTAATTAAAACGTGCAGTGTCATAAATCGTTAATTATTCAATAATTAAGTTTCATTATATTATTATCCCAATGGTACCCGGCAAGAAATTATTTCATACGCTTTCGAGATAATCAACGTATTTTCTTTCGAAAAAGGTTACGATTCTCAAAGGCAGTTGCGAACTTTAACCAACTATAATAATTCAGTGATCTATCGGCTAACAGAATGCAATTTAAATCATTTGAAATGCCTTCGAAATTCTCGTACAAATCTTATAAAGTTATTCCACGAATGAGCCGACCGTAACTTACCACCAACCCAGAGGCCTTTAAATAATAAAAACCAAAGCCCGAAGCGATGCAATCATATTCTAAACTCACCCGGCAAAAACCTCGAAAAAGCACCTCTCGAATCGAAAAAAAAAAAAACAGACATGACCAACTTCTAAGCAACACCGTGAGAATTACGTAAACGGAGTTCACGTCCGCTTCGAACTGGTAAAGAAACAATTAGCACCGCGAAGTACCGGGGGGGCCATCATGTAAGAATGCACTCGATAATTCCGTTAATACCAATGCAAGTCACGGATCGTCGAATGGAAAGGATCAAGGACTTTTGACTTGCACTTCGGTAAGGCCGCAGTGGTGTTTATTTTTTTCGAGTGCTCTTATTTGTTTTACGCGCGATGGACATGAATGCACCTGTGGGTAATTGTTCTGATAAACTGTGCAGTACTGAGATTCTTTACTTCAAAGTAAGAAGATTAGATTCTTTTTCTTATTTGTTACAATTGTAATAATTACGTTCGAGTATGTTGAACCGATTTGGAAATGTGAATTTTTCAAGTCAACTAACCCTTCGAAGTTTTTCTGTAGTTTGTTTGTAATCAGCGGAGCATTGAACTCGGTTATGCATTGCACGTTTTCAAATGGATAAACGGAATTTTTTAATGCACACTTAAAATCCAAATGATTGATGATTAGAACTTTAATTATCGTACACTTAAAAATTATGAAATCGAAATTCTGCAAATAAATATTTGCTTCAAAATTTATCTCACGTTTCTATACTCTTCAGTTAGTTTTCAACCTATTTTTCCTCGGCAAAGCACGATATAATTTATGACCTACTAATAGCTGAAGCTCTCAATCCTTCTTCAACCTCGCAGAGTCAAATTTATCTACGAAGCCCGAGAGAAAAAAAATGAGCATATTCGTTTTCTCTTTTTATCCTATCCTATTTTGCATGCCTCGCGTCGCCTCTTATGCAACATAACGGGCCGATGCGAATTCGGATGGCCCGACGAATTATTATGCCGAATGCGCGACCAGCCAAAACCAGTCGCCGTTGTATCTTTCTAAAGGAGACTAATCGAGTCGCATTCGAGGAATTTCCTTCCTCGCGAGCATTAGACCCACGAGACGGCCGAAAAAGCCGCCGTGACATCTTTTTTCCTCGGGGTTCTATTTTGAATAAGAGATTATGTCAGACGGGGAATTATGAAAGAGTAACAGGTTTCGGCTTCGTTCGGAGTTTTGCATTTTTATGGCACGTCTATTATGTATCAGAAGACGTGTGCGGTAAAATCGGCCTCGTGGATTTGGATGAAATTTATGCCTTCACGGCTGTTTTGCATCTGTTATCCATATTTTCGGGTTTGACATTGGAATTATTGCAGTAAAGTTGACGCATGCGCTTTGCGTAAGTCATTCGTTTCTTGTTTATGTGCTTGCAATTAAACTAGTTTTCCAAACTTGATTTTTTGAGAGAGAAGCAAACAGTTTTAAATTCACTGCAGTCGCCAAAAAAAACTGTTTAACTGCTTAAGGTTTGAAATAAAGAAATACGAAAAATTCGAAGTATATAGATCATAAAACTGACGGCATTTAGAAAGGTAATCAATAAAAAATTATATTAAAGTACTCTGATATCAGCGTTATCTGTTTTTAATTTTCAGTATTCCAATTATATCGAATTATCTTGCAACACTATGTTAACTGTTGCAAACGATATTATTATAAATAGTAGATGCAGTCATGACTGGACATATCAATCACTTTCAATGGACGTACATGGAATTGACCTGATTAAGGATTACGTATTCGCAAATACATCCTGCATTGATAAAAAAAATTCTAATTTCATTACTATTCACGAAAAATAAATGATTAAATACTACTGCAGATAAAGTGTCAAGAAATTGTAAAATTTTATATTATTTTGAAAATTTTGCAAACTACTTAATTTTTATATATATTTTAAAAGCTGTTTTTAATGATAATAACTACCTTTCACTTTGTATGTGACTAATAGAAAGTAGATATATCGATAATTGGGGATTTTAAAATTTAAGTAAAGCAGATTAATTGAAAGTTTAGGTATTTATGCATTTTATATTAATGTTGATCTTTTATAAATTATAAAGAAGGAAGATGAGGCAGAAATGATTTAATATTTTGGATTCAGTAATTGACTAAAATAAGTAATTTAATTAATGAATAAAATAAGCAGGCGGAAATCATCAAGATTTTAAGTAATATTGAAAATAGCTTTGATGTATAATTATTCACTATGTTAATCGTAGATATTTAACTTGTTAAAGACGTTATTGCAGAGAAAGTTTCGAAAATCTGCTCATTTGCAAAGATAATCACTAACTGATGACCAGTCGTATAATTTTACAACAGCACACACATATCATTCGGTAAATTGCTAAATGCAAATTCGATTAAACATTCATTGTATATTCTACAACATTAATGATAAATATTACTCAGACACTTTTTTTAAAATTGTAGTGTAGGTTGGTACTTTAACAAAAATAAAAAGTTTTAATAATAAGTATTAATAACTTCAGATTTTTGCAATCGTACGTAGAAACAAGTCAAATAAAACTTGAATATTTGTAAAATACACAAATAAAATGAATTAAGGTGCTCTACATTACTTTGCGAAAAGGTCAGTGACAGTGCAGTTATTTTCAATGCCACCGATAAGATTGTGTAGATGCATTTGTTTCACGCTTCGAGTAGCAAAACGCTGCGGATTAATTCCCGTTTGAATAAACGTTTTATCAGTTATGTGCCGCGATCTCTTTTCTTTCGTCTGGCACATCCTGCTCTATAAAGTTTTTGTAAGATTATAAAGAATGGAATAACCGCAGAAGACTTTTTTTTAGCATCAGCCTTTGCCCGATGAAAATCCATCTCGCGAAGCTATGCGGTTGTGAAAGTGGGAAATCCCCTCGAGTAAACTGTTTTGTTTATAGAGGCGCATTTTTATCGCTTAATTTATTTTATCTTCCGAAATAATTATTGCAGCTTAGGATACTCAACAACTTTTGTTGCAAAGCGTATCTGGATCAACGTATATATGGTCCTGACAACTTTTACATTTTAAATAATGTACCTTAAAATAATTGTATAAAAATTTTTCATTTCAGTTAGTTCACTTTTTAATAATGTTTTTAGACGTGTAATTCAACTCATTCGATTAGAACTATAGTTGAATCAGCTGAAAAATTACCGACGTTGCGAATTTAATGGAAAGCCTTTCTCTGTTAAAGAAATTCATTATGCCTTATTAATTGTATACATTAAATTAGAGAGCATTCTTCTTAGTACTATGTTTGAAAACAAATAAATTAAAAATTTTTTTCACTTCTGAGCTACTTAGATTTCTTCATATTATAAAACGAATTCAATTAAAAATATTGATATCAATTAATTAGGTCAACATTATCATCTGTATAAATTACCTGCATAAAACTCGAAAATTTAAAAACATTAACCTCAATACAAAATCAACACATCCCCAAACATTTTATCACCAAACGCCGCAATAAATTAATGAAGGAACACTGTACACGCGACAATTAAGATATCTACTTTTCAACGTACAACCGATAATGATTTAAAAGCACCTCTATACGTAATAATGTCTCAATAAGGACTCCTTAGCCACCCGAGTATCGCACTCGAACCCACTTAATCAACGCACCCGACTTATCGTCAATCTTGACCTTGCCTTTTGCAGTTCACTTTCCACCTGTTGGCATTCCCCTTTTTCCCAAACGCAATCAAAGCTGCCGAAAAGTAAAGTGTCAAGGCCCCGAGTCCCGAAAAAATTTCCGCCCCGAAATCGTCGCGCGCGGCCGCTAATTTCCTTGGACTCGATTCGCGCGTTTTTTACTGCCCTTCTCCCGCACACTTGACTTTCATTCACTCGCCGCGGCGCCGTCCGCGCCGGTTTCTCGACCTTTCGACGAGCAGCAGCAGCAGCTTTGCGTACGCGCCGCCGCCGTCGCTCGTAAAGAAGGTGCTGTCGCTTTTAACGCGCCGAGGAAAACGGCCGCCGCGCTGCTTTCCCTCGCGATGCCTTTTTCAATGGCCGCATCCGCTTGGAAAAGTGGTTTTCGAAGAAGTGAGTTTTTGGGTCAAATGGTTTTTTTTTGGCTTGGGTTTGCCGTTACTTTCTAGTTTGGCTATCGGAGACAATACGTACTATTTTATGCAGTAAAACAAGGCTTGTGTATAAAAATATCTCGTTAATTGTATCAACGCGCCTGGTAATAATTAAAGTAGAAAACTCGTTACGAAATGGTGAGATTATAAAGCTCATTATGAAAAAATGTATCCACCTTATATTTTGAAAAAGTATATTTAATACAACCTTTTAGTTACTGAATCTCATAAGTGATAATTCAAGGGTTTAGAGAATAAAATGATCAATGAAATCGCTCTACTAAAACTGGAAGCTACACCAGAAGCAAAGTCACCAAGCCGAAACTAACCGCATCTGTACAAATTTCTGACACAAATCTGTACAAATTTCATAATGATTTACAAAATAGAGGAAAAAAGTAATGTTGCAATATACCGTTGCTCTACAATTTTCAATGTTGTTATTTTTATATAAACACGCCTTATTTTTATTATACACGCTTCTTGCGCATTTTACAAGGTAGTAAACGAACAACGTGTCACTCTAAAAATTTTAAATATTTTTTACAAGCAATAAGTATTTAAATACCTGTGTAAATAGTTCATTTTGACATTTCTGTAACATCAATGAACCAAAAACAACTTACTGTTTAAGTTAATTAAAGTTAACCTTCTTCAAATTATCGATTCAAATTCCTGTAGGACAGAAGTTATTACAGGATGAAATTCATTCTAATTTTGTTATCATTAGTGTTAAGCATTTCTTCTTTAAAAGGTAAGAGAACATTATTTTATTTAAGGAAACAACTTCCTGAATAATAATTGATTCATAAGTATACTTCTATTTCTTCTATCATAGTGCTTCGACATAAAAGAACACCTATAATAAACGGAAGTCCTGTGAAGATACGAAATGCCCCTTACTTCGTAATATAATTTTTTTATAACAATGCTAAACTTTATAATTTATATAAGATTTATAAATTGCAAAGATATTTAAAATATAATATCGTCATTCCTTTAGGCAAGCTTGATGGTTTGGGATAGTGAATCTGGGAAGTGGTTTCCTGCATGTGGTGCTACGATTCTTTCGGATTACTGGCTTGTAACTGCAACTCATTGCATAAGGTAATTTTTAATAGTACTTATAAATTAATAAACCTACTGATAAACTCTTTATTTTATTTTGTATGCCACAGACAGCCAAGAAGTAAAAAACCAAAAATTCGAACGGGATCTGATGATCATTTTTGGGTGGAGGGTGTTGACAGTGATGATGTTATTCACGAAATAGATACATTAATTGACTACCCAGGCTATTCAGCAGTAGAAAAGATACCTTATAATGATATTTGTTTAATTAAGGTGTGTATACTATACTTTTATTATGTTTGTATATTATTTAAATTAATAAAAACTATGTTATGAAATATTCGAAAAAAATTTTAAACTAAAACTATTTATTTTGTACGTAAAAAAATGTGTTTTATTTCTTTTTAGCTAAAGACACCAATAAAACTGAAAAAAGGTGAACAGTGGCCAATTTTACTCCCAAATCCAAAATGTGCTCTTAAACCGAAAACTGAAATGACAATTATAGGATTTGGATGTCAAATAGTAAGTTTAATTAAATATATTTCAATTGATCAATGCAGTAATAGTTTTAAAGCCGAAATTGTACAAGGTATTTTATTTCTCTGATACATAACAGCGTATCCAATAGTTAATATTCTTTATTTTAGTTTACAGGGAAAAACGAAGATGCAAATGAAAATAATAAACGTAAAAAGAGTCAAGTAAAAAACGTTTTGCCTTCAAAACTGTTGTCAGGTCAAGTAACTATACTGGATGAAGATACTTGCAAAAAAAAGTACTCGAACAACAGAATAACTCACGAGCAATTTTGTGCTACATCAAAAAGGCATGAAATCGGTAATTATGACTCTGGTGGTCCCGGGGTAGTAAATAACCAATTAGTTGGTATTATTAGCATAGGCAACATCGCAGGTGAAAAACCTGGCGTTTACGTCAATGTTCGCGAGTACGTAGATTGGATAATAGAAAAGACCGGCATTGATAACGTTGCCCCTGTGGACTCCAACTGCTGCCTTAAAAAACTATGCATGGGATAAATCTCATACTTTATCTTGTCATAAGTTTGAACAACACAATTCCGGTGTTAAAAAAGTGATACGAGAAAAGTGAAGCTGCTGAAAACGAGATCTGATTGGTGGCCCGTAATGGCCTGTAGAAATAGCGCAAAAGTTAAAATTTGAAAAAAAAAACAGTTTTTATGGTTATAATCTTTATATAAAATGTAGAAAGAATAACCTATGTATAAAAATAAGTAAGTTTATTAAATATTTATTGTGAGCATTGTTTGTTCATGTAAAAATCATATATAATGAAACTGAACGTGTTAGTTTTGCAATCCTTTCCTAACCTAACCTAAATAGAAATAAAATGTACCGCGCGCGCAGCGCACTAAAGTATCCTTAGTTTTTATTAAAAATATAAATATACTAATTACAGAAAGTATTAAAATATAGGAATTAAATAAATTGTTAAGTTTATAAAGTTTATTAAGTTTATACTTTCAGCGTATAAACTTAATATTATTGATAAAAATAATCAAATCTAAAATTGCGGAATTAGCATCTTCCTGCTTTTTTTAGTAGCAAAAATAAGTAGCAAAAATAAGGAAAACATTGGATCATTATTGTATCAATGCTGGTATTGTAATAATATTACTGTATCAATACTTGACTATTTAACCCTTTCAGGGACACATTTTTCTGCTGCACCTATCCCAGACCTGGTAGTGCATATAAGGG